>JARQOC010003916.1:0-13205 GCA_033576535.1 Allobates femoralis | reverse complement strand
TTTCCCATCTACAGACAAATTGAACATCAATTCCTATTGATGTTTTATACATCTGAAGAAAGAGGGAAGCGCTGATTGGGCACAGAGTTTGTGTTACATAACAACTTTACCTCAACCCCAGGAGAGCAAGTATCGACACCACCAGAACCAGAGGTGAGTATGCATGTTTGTATTTTAATAGGGGCAAACACTGATTGAGAATGGGTAGAAAACCCTTTAATTACTGACCTATGACATATTTTTGTCATAGGTTGCAAAGAAAAGTAGGAGGCTGGCTCAAAAACTGAGTCTATTCCATACCAGGCAGATTGTAGCTGTGTAATAAAATTGTCATCTGCCTGTTCCTGCAAGTTCCATAGCTTGCTTTTATTGCTGCAGTATACCCTTTTAAATGCTGCTGTCAATCTCTGTTACATTGCTAGTATGTGCAAGCAATGGCTCCCATCAACCTCCGGAAAAATGATAGGAAGGAACCACTGGGTAACCATTGCAACTCAGGGCCTGATGAAGGCCCCTGTATCTGCTGTCTTTTTCTACTTTTGAAGTTAAGCCATAGGCTGAGATCTATAGGAGAATCATAATTTCTCTATACACTTAAAAACATTAGTATTACAGCATGTAGTAAATGTGATCTAACCTTTGTAGATTCAAGTACCCTTTGTAAGCTAACAAGTAAAGTAAAAATGGGGTTAAAATGTTTTTAAAAAATATAAAAATATAATGAACCCCTATTTAACTCAATAAAAATAAATTAACAAATTAAAATAAACATTTTTGCTGTCATCATGATTAAAAATGCTTAATCTGTCCAAATATAAAATTGTTGAAGTTGCAAGGTTAAATCTGACACCTATTTGAGCTTTTTGAGATATAGCTATACGTATACATGTTGTACTGAGCTGAAATTAACCCTACCTGTGTGTCTCCTGGATGATGGCTTTTACTGTAAAAACTCCCCTTTTATACCTTTGATCTTCCAGGCTATGGGGCATGCTCTGGAAGTGCAGGAGAGTGAAATGGCCGTCACCTGTAAAGTTTCATCTCTTCAGGATTTTGCCCCTGTTATTTCTCCCCCACTGCCATGGACTCTAATTAAAAGTGTCATTTTTTAATGTTTACTTGTAATAAAATTCTTCTATTTTTGGAGACTTGCGCCCCCAAGCCTGGACAACCCATTTAAGAAAGCAAAAAATACAGTTTTCTCTCTAATTATATAAAACATTGTTACTAAACTGTAGCTCCTCAGCTCAAAGCAGAAAGCCTGAAATACAACTACCGTATTTTCCGCACTATAAGGCGCACCTAAAAGACTAAGATTTTCCCAGAAATCATAGGTGCGCCTTATAGTGCAGTGCGCCTTATATACGGATTTTTCCCAGAGTGCTAAGGGGGTGCAATTTGCCTGCAAATATTTGGCACCCCCCAGAAAATAAGGCATACCTTTGTGCCGCCATCCCCCTTTGTCCGGTGCCTGCCTGGCATCTCTGTGCAGGGGCGCGATCACCAGCCGCTGTCCCCGCCATCCATGCTGGTGCCGGTGCCTGCCTCGCATCACGTGCGGGGACGCGATCACCAGCCGCCGTCCCCGCCATCCATGCTGGTGTGCTGGTGCCGGTGCCGGTGCCTGCCTCTCATCACGTGCGGGGACGCGATCACCAGCCGCCGTCCCCTCTGTCCGGTGTCCGGTGCCGCCGCTGTTTTGCGCGCGCTCACAGCCCAGGAGCCCATCAGCCAATCACAGCTCCGCCCAGGAGCCTTGAGCCAATCCGAGGCCAGCTGACGTCAGCCCATAGCCTCTGATTACGAGTAGAAATTGTTTAAGCGGTTCTTCGGTAGAGCGCTGAGATTACACGAACACAATTATCTCCAATCTCTATCTTTATTCTTTAAAAGATGATGCTCCAAACTCCAACCCACAACATGTTTCGACGTGGCAAACACGTCTTCCTCAAGCGGATACGGAGCCATTACAAACAATTCATTATATACTGCTTCCTACCAATCAGCAATCAGTGCAGCCCACCTGATGCTGAGGGGTGGGAAAACACAATCTAAAAACAAAGAAATATATATAATAATATGATAAAACTAACACTTATAAAATATATTAAAATTATAAAATAGAATAAGCATAAATGCACATATTATATTCTATGGGATACTATAGATTTTGATGATTATCTTTGTTAATCACCCTATTGGTTACTATATATTTGAATATTCATCTGAAATTGTTTCTGATTATTCTCACCACTATTGATCAATACCATGGGTTCTTCCTTTTTCCTTATATCAGCTATTACTACAATTAGCATGTTCATTTAATGTAATGCAAATATTAATTGGGCATAGAATCAATGCTGTTTTATATTGTTCTATAAAATCTGATGATTATTCTTCAGGGTATCCATATGCCCATTTTTTTACACTTTCTTTTTTTTTTTTTTTTTTTTTTTTTTTTTCCTTCACTCATATAAGCTCCAAAATTCTATGATATTCTGTATAATTTGGATGATTATATTTAATATTTAATTTTTTGGTGTTTATATTTTTCTATATTATTCTGTAGATGTTGTTGATTATTTCCAAAACATTTTTTCTTTTTATTGCCATTTTCCACCTTTCACTACTATGAGTACCAAAAATCATTATTATTCTGTAGATTTGGATGATTATTTTTAATGATTATTTTTAATGGTTGTTTTTGGTGCTGATTTTTTATTTTTTAGTGCTGATTTTTTGGTGCTGTTTTATTGGTGCTGAATTTTCTATGAATACCGAACATCATTGTTATTATTATTATTATCATTGTTATTGATTTCGATGATTATTATTAATGATTATTTTTTGTATTTTTTGTACTGATTTTTGATTTTTTAGTGCTGATTTTTTGGTGCTGAATTTTTTGGTGCTGATTTTTCTATAAATACCAAAATAATTCTATAGGTTTGGATAAGTGTATTTAATGATTATTTTTGGTACTGATTTTTGATTTTCTAGTGCTGATTTTTTTTTTTTTTTTTTTTTTTGGTGCTGATTTTTTGGGGATTGATTTTTCTATACGTACCCAACATCATTATTATTGTTAATGTTATTATTGTTGTTGATTTGATGATTATTTTTAATGGTTATTTTTTGGTGCTGATTTTTGATTTTTTGGTGCTGATTTTTTGGTGTTTTTTTTTTTTTTTTTTTTTTCTCAGATTTTTCAATACTTCTCATGTCCCTATAATTGACCGTTTATTCTTTCACTTAAGGCTCACCCACATACTCTCTATATTTTCCTCTATTCATTGATATTGATATAGAGGATAACCTTATCACGATGTTCTTTCTATGGTTAAATTCAGGCCTTCGGGTGTCAATGTGCCCAATTTATATATCCAGAAGGATTCCCTCTTACACAAGGCTGCCACTTTATTTTGTACCCCTTCCTCTATTTGGTCAATTATTATCAATTTCAGACTGTTGGGGTCTTTGTCATGTACCTGTGTATAGTGGCGTGAAACACTATGTGCCATGAAGCCGTTCACGATATTGGCTCTGTGTTTGTTTAGCCTGGCTTGCATACTCTGTATTGTCCTGCCTACATACTGCTGTTTGCAAGGACATTCTATGAGATATATTACGTTTCTTGATCTACAGTTTAATGATTTCTTTATAGTGAATATATAATTTGTGGTGTTGGACTTAAATGTTTTATTGCCTTGGCCCATACTTTTGCAGCATTTGCACTTTGTAGAACCGCATTTAAAACTTCCTAGTTCTCCTGGGACTTCCTGTTTGCTGGTATTATTTTTCATTTCTATATTTCTCAGTTTACTTGGGGCTACTATAGTCTGAAGATTCCTTCCCTTCCTAAAAATTATTCTCGGTCTTTCAGGTATATGCTTTGATAATACCGGGTCCTCTTTTAGGATGAACCAGTATTTTTTTAGTATTGCATATATATTTTCATGTGATTGGCTATAAGTTGTAATAAGGTTATTGCCATATTCTTTCTCATTATTTGCCACAGTTTTTATAGGGCTTTTTTTAGGGCGTTTTTGGTCTTTCAGACGATCTTCCATTCTTTTAATGCAATCTTCTTGTGTGAGTTCTTTACATTTCTCATATGCATTAACCAGTAATCCCTTTGGATATCCCTTTTCTTTAAACCGCTTATTTAGGATAGCTGCTTCTATTTTATATTCAACATCATAGGTGCAGTTCTTCCTTATGCGCCAATATTGGCCATATGGAATATTCTTAATCCATTTCGGTAAGTGTCCACTTTTATAGTTAAGATAACTGTTGACATCGACCTCCTTAAAGTAGGTCGATGTGCTGATTTTTCCTTGGTCGTCTACTCTAATCAAAAGATCTAAAAATTGAATTACTGAACTTGAAATGTTAGCTGTAAATTTTAAACCCCAATTATTACTATTCAAGCTTTCTACGAATCTTTGAGCTCCTCCTTCTGTTCCCCTCCATATTATAAACAGATCGTCTATGAATCTTCTATAGAACAAGACATGTTTGTTATGTAGCGGGGATTCCAATATTGCCATTTTTTCAAATGCCCCCATATAAAGGCCTGCATAACTGGGGGCGAAACGAGCCCCCATGGCACAACCTTTTATCTGTCTGTATAATGATTTTTCAAATGTGAAGATGTTATTCATGAGAACAAATTTTATTCCTTCCAGTAAAAATTCTCGTTGTTTATCTTTCATATCCGGATCTGCATTCAGAAACTGCTCTACCACTGCTAGTCCTAAATCATGGGGAATATTTGAGTATAAGGCACTCACATCTAGTGTCAAAAGCAGGCATCCTGACATATTGGGAATGTTCTTTATTTGTCCTATTAGCTGTGATGAATCTCTCAGGTATGAATCAAGATTTAAATTATATTTCTGTAAAAATAAATCAATGTAGTGAGATAAATTGCTAGTTAGGGAGTTCACTCCTGATATAATGGGACGTCCAGGTGGGTCTATGGCATTTTTATGTATCTTCGGTAAAAAATAAAAATACGCTTTCTCAAATCTCTTAATATTCAAAAATTGATATTCTCTTTTATTTAGGACACCCACTGTTTTGGCGCTTTTAATTATTTTCTCATATTCAGGGAGTACTGTATCCATAGGGTCTATTAATAATTTTTCATAATACTCTTCATCCGCCAACATGCTATTCCCCTTATTACAATACCATTCTCTACTCATGATAACAGTTCCCCCACCTTTATCGGCTCTTTTAATTACTAGGGTCTTATTCTCCTTCAGGCTTTTCATTGCTATTCTTTCTTCTTTTGTGAGGTTGTCCCTTTTATAGTTGTTTCTAAAGGTTCGTATTTCTTTCATGACCAATTGCTGAAAAGTTTCTAGATGTGAGCCCCTATGGTGTAGTGGATAAAAGTTGCTAATCATTTTGGGGTTTACATGTTGATAGTCTTTTTCTAGATTTTCTCCTGGATTAGTCGTTTCACCTTCATCCATTCCTTTATTTTTGCCCTGTATCTCCTGCAGTAAAAAGTGCCTCTTAACTTAACTTACTCATGTATTCATTAAAGTCAATGTAGAATACAAAAGGGTCGGCTCCTGCATTTGGACAAAATGATAATCCTTTACCTAATAATTTAATCTCATCTGGAGTAAGTTCTATCCCTGAAATATTAAATATGCCATGTTCTATTATCTTCTTATTTTTTCTTTCATTGTTCATCTGCACCTCTTCTTGGAGTAAATTATCATTTTTATTTTTATTTTTTATCGTGTCAAATTCTAATCTATTTTTGTTTTTTTCTTTTGCACTACATCTTCTTTTGGAGAATGATTGACGTTTTTGCCCTCCACTCCCTCTGCATCCTCTATATCTCTTTTTCTCTTGGATTTTCTTCCCGGTACCACTTGAAAAAATTGTGTGATTTTTTTATTATTATCTTTCAATATTTTAGGATCATTGTCCATTTCGTTTACTTTCTCTTTATTCCCATTGGTGAATTCCTCTTCCAATCCTTGTGTCACAATCTTTGTTCCCCCATCTTGTGATTTTCGTGATTTTATTAGTGCTGATTCTAATTCTTCTTGTGAATTAATTATTTTAGGTGATTCCGGTAATATTTGATATACAGTTTCATCCAATAAATTTATAAATTGTTCTTGTGACTGTTGTGTGATAGTGGTGTTGTGCACTGTGAAAAGTTCAAAAGATGCATTATTATCTAAAACTTCTATATTCTTCTCATTATGTAAATTGTGATCTAAATTTTTATCCAATTTCTTTTCACAAGTATCGGGACTGGATGAATTTTGACTATTATTACTTTTAGGATTATTTTTATTCTTATTCTTGTTCTTTCCTTGATTTTTTTTAACTTTAACGAATCTTCTCTCTGTCTCATTGATATTCTTTTCCCCTTTATCTTTCTTTTTATTTTTTTCACTTTTGCTGTTTTTATCATTTTTTTCTTTATCCGTATTTCCTTTATTATCTTCTCTTGTTATTTGTTCTATATTAATCTCCTTGTCGTTATTTATACCTTTTTGCTTATTCTCCCTTCTTCCCTTTTTATTTTCTTCCTGTTTATTTCCCTTATTCAAGGTTTTTTTGTAGGACTCATAATGATCTCTTTGTTTTGCGGTTTTCAAAACCTCACAGAATTCTTTAGTGTATTTTTCTTCATTTTCTTTATTCTTCTCTACTCCATCTATTTTAGTTCTGGTACTGGGTTTATTTAATTCTTCTTTTTTATTTTTCATTTCTTCTTTCAATTTCATACCTTTTTCTTGTGTCTTTTCTGATGTGTCTTCTATTATGCTTAATTCTTCTATGTTTGTGCTTGTGTCCATTGTTTCCATGGTCACTTCCTTCTCCACATTTATGTCTAGTATTGTATCTCTTATGAATTTTCCACCCTTTCTGTTTATTGTTTCTTCCTCCAATTTATTTAATCTAATTTTTAGTTTTAGATCAAATTCCTTATATTCTTTGGTATGTGCATATTTATCCAGAGATGAGCGTAAGATTATCATATCCTGCATAGCTTTGTCTGCCAGGGAGAGTCTTTTTTGTAGCAGCATTCGTATCATCCCCATAGAACATTGTACCGTATACTTTTCCCAGTTCTCAGTAAATTCTTTATCTTGTGGAAATGATGATTTTTGTGAGATTCTCAACCCCTTTGGTACCCTGTTTTCAAATATATATTTCTTTAGAAACATTGCATCTATGTGGTTTACAATCTCCATTCTACATTTCCCTTCATATTCATTTAATATGGTTTGAAGTTGCTTCCTTTCTTCTTCCTTTAATTGTTGCTTATTATTAGATTCATTTATTTCAGCTGCCCCTATCTGATTACCACCCAACGCCTCTCTGATCAGTAGTTCCCTGTATCCTTCCCTGTTTGTTACATAAAACTCCATTGCCTTCCTGACCCTTTAATTCAGGTATTTATCACTTGTGTGGATTTCCAATCCAATATTATTCTCTATGCTTATTCACATAAAATATCACAGTATGAAAATATTATGATACATTAAAATAAAAAATAAAATAATATAATATTCATTTGTCGCTAATATTAGCACTTCTAAAAATTTTTTTTTTTTTTTTTTTTTTTTTTTTTTTTTTTTACACAATTATTAATCCTAAAACAATATTCCTTTCTATTATACCGTTATATTTCACAGTCCTTAAGGTTATATCCAATTATGATTTATCAAAGTCTCTATTCATAGTTCATTTAGAAGTTCTATTAGTATTTCTCAAACCTTTTTCTTCTTATGCACTGTGGTTATTTGTCCCTTGTACTATTCTCTAGTGTCCCGGAAAAAATCCTTTTTAAAATACTTTTTTGTAGTCCTTGTTCTTCCTCTTAATCCAGTATGTGTCAGTTTACTATCTGCAGGTAACAATCCAACCTAGGCTGCAAGTTTGCGGACACCGCTCCACCAGAGTAGACCATGTAACAGAAAAGAAAAAAATGTGTTGCGCCACCTGTGGACTTATCCTGCTATTATAAGGTTGCACTTAGGGATCAACTAACCTTTTATGGTTGTGCCAGTTCTGCACAACCAGAATGTGGGCGTGTGTTAAGGCTCAGGCTGCCAGCCTCGGACCTGTATCTCTTCCGTGTCCTAGATCCTCTCAGCTTCAGATCATGTGCCGATCAAGTGCTCACTCCAAGGCCAGGCCGGACGGCGTCAATCAGGTCCTTTCCCTCTGCAGCTCTGTTAGACCGCTTTCCCCGAAGGGAGATGTATACGAGTAGAAATTGTTTAAGCGGTTCTTCGGTAGAGCGCTGAGATTACACGAACACAATTATCTCCAATCTCTATCTTTATTCTTTAAAAGATGATGCTCCAAACTCCAACCCACAACATGTTTCGACGTGGCAAACACGTCTTCCTCAAGCGGATACGGAGCCATTACAAACAACTGCAGAACTGGCACAACCATAAAAGGTTAGTTGATCCCTAAGTGCAACCTTATAATAGCAGGATAAGTCCACAGGTGGCGCAACACATTTTTTTCTTTTCTGTTACATAGCCTCTGATTGGCTGAGGGCTCCAGCACTGTGATTGGCTGTGGGCTCCAGTGCTGTGATTGGCTGTGGGCTCCAGTGCTGTGATTGGCTGTGGGCTCCAACGCTGTGATTTGCTGAGGGCTCCAGCGCTGAGAGTGCCTTGCCACACAGTACAGTAAGCAAAAGTACCAGTATAAAAAGTAAAAATCAGTTTGTGTGTGTGTGTGTCTGAGTGTGTATGTGTGTGTGTGTGTGTCTGAGTGTGTATGTGTGTGTATGTGTGTGTGTCTGAGTGTGTGTGTGTGTGTCTGACTGTGTGGGGTGCTGGAGGGTAATGGGAGGCTACACAGGGATTCTGGAGGGTGATGGGAGGCTACAGAGGGATGCTGGAGGGTGATGGAAGGCTACAGAGGGATGCTGGAGGGTGATGGGAGGCTACAGAGGGATGCTGGAGGGTGATGGAAGGCTACAGAGGGATGCTGGAGGGTGATGGGAGGCTACAGAGGGATGCTGGAGGGTGATGGAAGGCTACAGAGGGATGCTGGAGGGTGATGGGAGGCTACACAGGGATACTGGAGTCTGAGCTTTTTTTTTTTTTTATGGTAATATGGTGCGCCTTATAATCCGGTGCGCCTTATATATGGACCAAGACGGCTTAAAAGTCATTTTTTGAGGGTGCGCCTTATAATCCGGTGCGCCTTATAGTGCGAAAAATACGGTACATGCAAATTCTGGTTTCTATCCTAAGTCATATGACAAGGCTTGATAAAGAATTAATAATGATTTATAGGATTGCTGCATACAATAGTGGCACTAAGGTTCAAGTGATCATCCTCTATAAAGACGCTATTTGCATATTTAAATTGTCTGAGGGGTATTGCATGGCCTCCAAGTCTCATCATACTGACTTGACAGTCGCCTCTAGAAGAAGCAGCACACACCCTTTTGATTCTCTGCTAGGCTACTTTCAGATTAGCGTTTTTGAACGCTGCATATCTTGCGAATTTGGAAACGCATGCCAAAATGCATGTTAACGCATGCGTACGCAGCGTTTTTCTTACGCAGCACTGTACGCAAATTTGTAGAAAAATGCATGTGTTAACATGCGTATGTGCATGCATTTGTGTTTTTCTTGCGCATGCGCTCAATATCTCCAGGCATGTTTTCTTGGACGGGCTATGGGAGGGACTGAGAATCGCTTTATGGGCATGCGCACTATCTCATATGCATGTGCATCGAATGCAGCCGTACGCAAGCCGTTGTGGACGAATGCATATCCATAGACACCAATGCATTATTTTCATGCATTCATGCACATGCGGATACTTGCGCATTTTTCGAACCTCAAAAAATGCAACATGTTCACCGGGCTCAGAAAAACCACGCACATGGACACAGACACAGACATACTGACGCCACTGCAGGTCCTGCGTTCACCTGCCGACACCATATTAAAAATAGGTGCGCAATACGCTTGCGGATTTAAAAAAAGAAACACGCATCATACGCTGCGGTGTCAAACGCTAATGTGAAACCAGCCTTAGAGTCCTGTCATACAACCAAAGCAGGCCTGAATCTTTAGGCTGAAGTCACACTTGAATTTGATTCTTGATAGCCTTCCAACAGGAAAGTGGAGCTGCATAAAAATACATACAGCTGACATGTTCCTGTCCAAAGATCAGGTGGCTGTCCCGGGGGATGCGATGTGAAGTTTGCGCAAGTCACTTGCAAGTGGGACTCCAGCCCTGCACTGATGAAGGAGCAAAACACCTGAAACAAGTATCTGCAAATATAGTAAGTCATATTTCAAGTTTCGTCATAGAGTTGATATTGATGTTTCGGATTTCTACATCCAATAAGTTGCTTAAGGCTGGCTTCACATCACGGTAAGGTCCGATCCGGGGCTGTCTGGTGTAAACCAGACAGCCCCGGACAGGATCAGCACACAGAACCGGAGGGCCAAATGGGCCCTCCGGTCCTGTGTGCAGCCAGACGCAGCTGCATCTGCTAATGATTCTGGACCATGGCTCGCAGGGAGCTAGCTGCGGTCCTGAAATCACAGCGATCGCTAGCGGCCACCTGATTGGCCAGATTGCAAGGTCCTGGCCGCTATCGATGACGTGGTTGTGACGTGTCACCATCTGATTGGCCAGATCGCTACCGGCATTCTGATTGGCTGGAAGTCACAGGTCCTTGTCCGGTGATTGCAGGTCTTCTGGGACCAGGCAATCAGGCGTCGGACAGGTGAGTATGTAAGTTTATTGTTTTTTAACAACTTTTATTCACTTTTAGGGTACTTTCGCAGTGTATCTATAGATATACTGCAAAAGTATTTGGACTACTCGCTACTCCCGAGTACTCATAAGATACTCGGAGAGTAGCGAGTACCCGAATACCGCTACTATTCGGCGAGTTCCGAATAGTAGCGAGTATACTCGCTCATCCCTAGCCTCTAGCTGAAGAGACATGCACCAAAAGACTTGCAGCAGTAGTTGCAGCAAAAAGTGGTCCTACAAGGTACTGAATACAAATGCACACGACAATATTTAGATTTATAGTTACAAAATATTTAGAGAACCATGTATTAGCATTCTAACTTCACAAATAGTTGCTACTTTGTGCTTGTGTATCACAGAAAATCCCAATAAAATACATTTAAGTTTGTGAATGTAACTAGTAAAAATGAAGAAAAGTTCATAGTGTATGAATATTTTTTCAAGGCACTGTAGGTCCTGTATATTGTAATCAAAATTGACTACTAAATCAATAGATCTTTCTGACTTAACCCGACTATGACCTTTTTCACTTAGACAATAGTTCGAAATAAAAAGGCAGAGATGTCTTTGACTTGATACACAGAGACCATAATGCTTTCTCTCCCGCCATTTCAACTTATGTATTATTCACACATCTGTTGATATTATAAAACTGCTCACATAATTGCATTTGATGAGCTGTTCTGCATTCCTTGTATACATAATGTAGAATTGGATTTAGTGAACTGAATGTTTAAATGGCACTTGACTACAAATGGAATTTAAGGTCTCAACTACAGAAATTCATAAACCCAATTGCTCTCCAGACAAAAGGATGTGCATACATAAGAAAAGAAAGCATTTGCTGTTTCTATATTGTGTTATATCTTATAAAGAATGTTTCGCTACATGAATGCCAGGACAATTAGGCCACATTGTAAAACACAAAACCACTGTGGTAGTATAAATCATTTTGGATCCAGTTCAATAATTTTTAACCCCTTTATGACATCTGTCGTAGATGAATGGCGCTGTGGGAGGTGCATTCACGTAAACTGCCGTATAAGTAGGGTGCTATGATTGCGTTGACTCACAAGAAAAGAACTCATCATTGTGTGTAAGCTATGTATCACAGCTGACACCCTGCTGTAATGCTCGTGATTGATGCTGGCACCAATCAAAGGTGTTTACCTTCTCTGATTCCGCTGTCAATAGTAGTTGTGGCTTGAATCTACTTGTAGTGGGAGGGCCTCCCTCTCTGCTCCAATCCATAGAACGTTATTGCAATGATCTCCATAGTAATCCCAGACCAAATAATGGTCATGGGGTCACCAAGGTACGGTGCCTGTGAGGTCCAGCCTTGAGCAGTAACTGACACGCCTCCAGCCTGTGTGTGAGTCAAAGATCTAATACACTGCAATGCATTAGATCTGTGTTCGGAGGTTGCGCTTATAGGATACTGCTTTTTAAGCGAGACCTCCAATGCAGCGGAGCTAAGTGTGCTTTGTGGGACATTGTTATGGATTATCACCAGAGGGTATGTTTGCGCTGAGAATGAAAAATACAGGATTCCTACGCATTTTTTCCATTTTTTATTTACTTTACACACATATAATGGCAGGTTTGTTGCCATACACTAATGTATAAGGCATCCAAGCACAAACACCGGTACAGATTGTGGGGGCGCAGCCTGAGTGCAACAGTCAATTACAGACACTATCACAGAGAGTGAACATCTGTAGTTGGCCATTGCAGTTCAGTGCAGTGAATATTCATGAACCTTAATGAGCAGCCCTGGAAGCAATCAGCGGGAAACTGGTAAACTCTATCTATACATTCTAGTGAGATCCGCATGCTCAGTAGGCATACCAGATCCAGTTTTACCAGATCTGGCATTATCCAGTGATGCTGGATCTTGCACCCATTGAAATTATAAATGATGCTGGATTATACTGAATCTGGTTGGAAATGTTTTTTTAACTGGTCCAAAAACAGTGCATGAAACATTTTCTGCGCTAGTTGAAAAACAGTATCCGGTAACAACAAGATGCTACCAGACATCAATGAAAGTGAATGGGGAAAAACAGAATCCCAGAGGTCTGAAAGTGACCGAAAAACAAATGTGATATAGATTCAGCGCTCATGCAGGGACCAGGGCTCTGTTATAGCAAAAAATTACCTTTAGGTTTTATTAAATCGATGTGAGAATCCAGTATCCACAACGCGTTTCGACGCAACAGGCGTCTTTATCAAGTGATTCACTTGATAAAGACGCCTGTTGCGTCGAAACGCGTTGTGGATACTGGATTCTCACATCGATTTAATAAAACCTAAAGGTAATTTTTTGCTATAACAGAGCCCTGGTCCCTGCATGAGCGCTGAATCTATATCACATTTGTTTTTCGGTCACACACTCCTTCCCTGCGGGAAGCGTG
>JARQOC010003915.1:0-13209 GCA_033576535.1 Allobates femoralis | reverse complement strand
ATTTAAATACACACAGAATTACAGACACGTGATCAGTTACCAGTTCCTTGATGTTGATGGCCACACGGAGGCAGTGTGGAGCCACTGGATTCCCTTGGGTATACTTCAGATACGTGGTGCAATGGGGTCCTCCTCAAAGTAATACACTGAGATGTGCAGGGCCTTTTGAGACCCCCCCCCCCCCACTCACCGAACTTCCCCTGGTGACCTCATGTGTGTTGGTTGTTCCATATCTAAAAAATGGCTACGAAGCTGCAGCCTTTCCCATAACTCTGCCTGGAAGCGTCATAGGTGGAAGATAATGCGTTATGATTTTAGCTTTCCGATGGTAGGACACACGACATATCTGCGGTCGTCCCATTGGCCAATATTAATTTTGGGGTAGTTAGGAAGGTTCCACAGTTATACAGAAATATGTGTTATTGTCCTCTACTTCTCCTGGTGCCATATTTATAATTGTCACATTTTAGAGGAGTGATGTGTAGTGAAATATTAAGACTCCTCTCTCATGGCTCCTGTGTGTCTATGCTGTGTGTGAAGCTTCTTTTGAAATCCCCTGGCAGAGAGAAATGACTTCTCACCTCTGCAGGTTCATGGGGGGTCTTCCCTTTGTATAATTGTCTCTAGTTCCAATGTATTGCCTAGCTCCATTTGTTATGGAGCCTTCTTTGTGTGGCCACAGTTGGCCAGGAAATTAATACCCTCAGGTTAATTAACAGATCCAGGAGATTAATTAGCCCTCAGACCAAAGGTTGTGGCTCTCTCCTAGGAGTGAGAAAAATATGGTGACACCTGAACAATATGGCTGCTGTAGGAATGTGGCTTGATGGGTCAGAATATATCTCTTATTCCTTACAATGATGATTGCACTAATGGTGCCTCTGTTTGCAGATTGTGATCTCGCGTGTCCTGGATCAGCACAAGAGATGAAGACGCCGGGCAGAATGAGCGCCACACACCACTAATAAAACGTACTGCTATCAGATGATCATATGATGGATTTACTGATGACTCTGGGTGCTTCCCCTCCCCGTATGCTGGGCCGTGCCCCCCAAATACTACGTCCCCCGTCACCTACTCCCCTTGGCCCCTCCCTGTATTCTTGGCCATGCCCCCTTCCCTATACTCTGGGCTGTGCCCCTCCCCCACACATCATATTTTATATATTTATGAGCATATTGTGTCACATTAAACTTATATTTTATACATTTTCTGTTTCTCATCTCTTCATTCCTAAACCTCTGACCACGGGACTGTGCTCCTTCCCCCGACCACGGGACTGTGCCCCTCCCCCCGACCACGGGACTGTGCCCCTCCCCCCCGACCACGGGACTGCCCCTCCCCCCGACCACGGACTTCCCCTCCCCAGCGACAACGGGACTGCCCCTCCCCCGACCACGGGACTGTGCCACTCCCCCCAACCACGGGACTGCCCCTCCCCCCGACCACGGGACTGCCCCTCCCCAGCGACAACGGGACTGTGCCCCTCCCCCCAACCACGGGACTGCCCCTCCCCCTGACCACGGGACTGTGCCCCTCCCCCCAACCACGGGACTGCCCCTCCCCCTGACCACGGGACTGTGCCCCTCCCCCCAACCACGGGACTGCCCCTCCCCAGCGACAGCGGGACTGCCCCTCCCCCCGACCACGGGACGGTGCCCCCTCCCCCCCAACCACGTGACTGTGCCCCTTCCCCCCGACCACGGGACTATGCCCCTTCCCCCCGACCACAGGACTGTGCCCCTCCTCCCCAACCACGTGACTGTGCCCCTCCCCCCCGACCACAGGACTGTGCCCCTCCCTCTTCCTGACCATGTAACTGTGCCCTTCCCCCAACCATATGACTGTGCCCTTCCCTTTTACTCCTCCCCTGACCAGCCTGACCATGTGACTGTTCTCCTCCCCGACCATGTGACTGCGCCCCTTCCACAGACTACGCAAATGTGCTCCTCCCCCGTACACCTCCCCCTGACCATGGGAATGGGCCTCTCCCCCCAACCATGGGACTGTGGCCCTCCCCCCGACCATGGGACTGTGGCCCTCCCCCGGACCATGGGACTGTGCCCCTCCCTCTAACCCCTCCCCCTGACCATGTGACTGTTCCCTTCCCTTTTCCGCCTTCCCTGACTATGTGATTGTGCCCCTCCCCTGACCATGGGACTATGCCCCTGTCCCCCCGACCATGGGACTGTGCCCCTGTCCCCCCGACCATGGGACTTTGCCGTTCCCTTTTCCGCCTCCCCTGACCATGGGACTGTGCCCCTGCCCCCCGACCATGGGACAGGGCCCCTGTCCCGCCGACCATGGGACTGTGCCCCTGTCCCGCCGACCATGGGACTGTGCCCCTGTCCCGCCGACCATGGGACTGTGCCCCTGTCCCGCCGACCATGGGACTGTGCCCCTGTCCCGCCGACCATGGGACTGTGCCCCTGTCCCGCCGACCATGGGACTGTGCCCCTGTCACGCCGACCATGGGACTGTGCCCCTGTCCCGCCGACCATGGGACTGTGCCCCTGTCCCGCCGACCATGGGACTGTGCCCCTGTCCCGCCGACCATGGGACTGTGCCCCTGTCCCCCCGACCATGGGACTGTGCCCCTGTCCCCCGACCACAGGACTGTGCCCCTCCCCCCGACCACAGGACTGTGCCCCTCCCCCCCGACCAAGGGACTGTGCCCCCTTGACCACGGAACTGCCCCACCCTCTTACCCCCTGACCATGTGACTGTGCCCCTTCCCCCAACCATGTGACTGTGCCCCTTCCACCGACTATGCAAATGTGCTCCTCCCCTGTGCCCCTCCCCCCGACCATGGGACTGTGGCCCTGCCCCCGACCATGGGACTGTGGCCCTCCCCCGGACCATGGGACTGTGCCCCTCCCTCTAACCCCTCCCCCTGACCATGTGACTGTTCCCTTCCCTTTTCCGCCTTTCCTGACTATAGGATTGTGCCCCTCCCCCCCAACCATGGGACTGTGCCCCTGTCCCCCCGACCATGGGACTGTGCCCCTGTCCCCCGACCATGGGACTGTGCCCCTGTCCCCCGACCATGGGACTCTGCCCCTGTCCCCCCGACCATGGGACTCTGCCCCTGTCCCCCCGACCATGGGACTCTGCCCCTGTCCCCCCGACCATGGGACTCTGCCCCTGTCCCCCCGACCATGGGACTCTGCCCCTGTCCCCCCGACCATGGGACTCTGCCCCTGTCCCCCCGACCATGGGACTCTGCCCCTGTCCCCCCGACCATGGGACTCTGCCCCTGTCCCCCGACCATGGGACTGTGCCCCTGTCCCCCCGACCATGGGACTGTGCCCCTGTCCAGCCGACCATGGGACTGTGCCCCTGTCCAGCCGACCATGGGACTGTGCCCCTGTCCAGCCGACCATGGGACTGTGCCCCTGTCCAGCCGACCATGGGACTGTGCCCCTGTCCAGCCGACCATGGGACTGTGCCCCTGTCCAGCCGACCATGGGACTGTGCCCCTGTCCAGCCGACCATGGGACTGTGCCTCTGTCCCCCATCACCCTGTGCTGTTCTTTACTGCAGACTAAACTAATGAGTAAATGATTAATCCCATCTATAGATTAATCTGTACCGTCCCAGAGGATCAGCTGTGATGGTATAGAGTGGGGCTGAGGGTTTGTTACAATGTACATAATCCTAAAATTCTCTGTGCTGTTTATTTCCATCCTGTGCTTGGGCCCTGACGTATAATGTGTGGCTCCAATGGCTCCTGCCGGTGCTTTCCTGATGAATTGCCGGTAGCGGCTCCATTTGTGCCGACGGCGGCAGAACCTGAGCTAATTGACGGGTAGAGAAGATATTAGCCGGGAAGGGGAGGGGCTCTGCAGGGGGGGGAACTCTGCGGGGTCGCCGGCTGGAATAGATGACTGTTCTCACTTTGATACTCCGCACAGAGAGGTCGCTGCATCTTATAAATCTCCGGATCTTTAAAGCTTTGAATCAAAGGATTTCTGAGAATTGCAAGTTGCAGAAAGTGTTGGAGCGGCGGAAAGGACGTCGCCAGAATCGGAGGCTTTGTGCTGGCGGAGACTTTGATGAAATCAGCTGAAGGCAGACGGCGGCGGAGGAGCGAGATCTAATGAGGAATTACAGGCATCTGGCCCTCCGCCTGGAAGGATGGAGCCGCCGCCTGGAAGGATGGAGCCGCCGCCTGGAAGGATGGAGCCGCCGCCTGGAAGGATGGAGTCATCACCTGGAAGGATGGAGCCGCCGCCTGGAAGGATGGAGCCGCCGCCTGGAAGGATGGAGCCGCCGCCTGGAAGGATGGAGTCATCACCTGGAAGGATGGAGCCGCCGCCTGGAAGGATGGAGCCGCCGCCTGGAAGGATGGAGCCTCCACCTGGAAGGATGGAGCCGCCGCCTGGAAGGATGGAGCCGCCGCCTGGAAGGATGGAGTCATCACCTGGAAGGATGGAGTCATCACCTGGAAGGATGGAGCCGCCGCCTGGAAGGATGGAGCCGCCGCCTGGAAGGATGGAGCCGCCGCCTGGAAGGATGGAGCCGCCGCCTGGAAGGATGGAGTCATCACCTGGAAGGATGGAGCCGCCGCCTGGAAGGATGGAGCCGCCGCCTGGAAGGATGGAGCCGCCGCCTGGAAGGATGGAGTCATCACCTGGAAGGATGGAGCCGCCGCCTGGAAGGATGGAGCCGCCGCCTGGAAGGATGGAGCCGCCGCCTGGAAGGATGGAGTCATCACCTGGAAGGATGGAGTCATCACCTGGAAGGATGGAGCCGCCGCCTGGAAGGATGGAGCCGCCGCCTGGAAGGATGGAGTCATCACCTGGAAGGATGGAGCCGCCGCCTGGAAGGATGGAGCCGCCGCCTGGAAGGATGGAGCCTCCACCTGGAAGGATGGAGCCGCCGCCTGGAAGGATGGAGCCACCACCTGGATAACTGGAGCCACCACCTGGATGGATGGAGCCGCCACCTGTAACAATGGAGCTTCGGCTTGGAATGATGGAGCCACAAGCTGGAAGGATGGAGCTGCCGCCTGGAATGATGAAGCTGCCAGCTAGAAGGATGATGCCGCCAGCTGGAAGAGTGTAGCCACCAGCTGGAACGCAGCCGCCACCTGGAAGGATGAAGCTGGCAGCTGGAACAGTGGAGCCGCTAACTGGAGGGAGAAACCGCCAGCTGGAACAGTGGAGCCGCCACCTCGAACGATGAAGCCGCCAGCTACAAGAATAAAGCCACCACCTGGAACAGTGGAGCCACCACCTGGAAGGATGAAGCCACTAACTGGAATGATGGAGCCGCAGCCTGACAGAGTGTAGCCACCATCTGGAACGCAGCCGCCACCTGGAAGGATGAAGCTGCCAGCTGAAACAGTGGAGCTGCTAACTGGAAGAATGTAGCTGACGCCAGCTGGAAGGATTGAGCTGCCAGCTGGGAGGATTGAGCTGCCAGCTGGAAGGCGCCATCTGGAGCAATGGAGCCGCTAACTGCAAGGATGGAGCCACCAGCTGGAACAGTGGAGCCGCCACCTGAAACAATGAAACCGCCAGCTAGAAGGATGAAGCCACCAGCTGGAACAGTGGAGCCGCCACCTGAAACAATGAAACCGCCAGCTAGAAGGATGAAGCCACCAGCTGGAACAGTGGAGCCGCCACCTGAAACAATGAAACCGCCAGCTAGAAGGATGAAGCCACCAGCTGGAACAGTGGAGCCGCCACCTGAAACAATGAAACCGCCAGCTAGAAGGATGAAGCCACCAGCTGGAACAGTGGAGCTGCCACCTGGAAGGATTGAGCCTCCACCTAGGATGGAGGGAACTGCTATCTGGAACAGTGGAGCCGCTACCTGGAAGGATGGAGCAGCCGCCACCTGGAAGAATGGAGGGAGCCACCACCTGGAACAGTGGAGCCGCCGTCACCTGAAAGGATGGAGCTGCCGTCACCAGAAAGAACGGAGCCGCCATCTCCTGGAAAGATGGAGCTGCCCCTGAACGAATGGTGACTGTGTCTGACACGGGGATGTAGTGCACTGTACGGTGTCATTATACATCCGGCCTCTGGAGGCGCTGTTGTATTAGGATGCCTATTGTGATCAGTGGTGGTAACATCTTGTCACTTTCCATCTGTGATGTCAGTATGTTCCTAGAATAGCGCCTCCACTGGACGCCCCTGGTACTGCACCCTGCAGTCACATCACACACAGGGAAGGAGATCTGATACATAGTGTTCTCACTGTGGTAATGTTCTGAGGAGCTGCTGCTCGGAGCGTGGGATCTGGTGATCTCCGGCAGATCCTGCACCAGAGGGTACGAGAAATCCCCTCACTGCTGCCTGAGCCCGAGAATGAGAGATTTCATGGAGAATTGTGTCTCTGTGTTCTAAGACTTTGTACAGCCTCAGCGGCATCATCTGCCCATCTACTCCCATAATCCCATACACAATGGCCCCGACTCTAAACCCTGGGAGCCAGAAACAACCCAGGATCCTGCAGAAAGGGGACCTATACTCATGTACAATCCCCCATAATCACAATCAGAAAATAAGGAGTGCGCAGTATTATCCTCCAGAGCTGCACTCACTATTCTGCTGGTGCAGTCACTGTGTACATACATTACATTACTGATCCTGAGTTACCTCCTGTATTATACTCCAGAGCTGCACTCACTATTCTGCTGGTGCAGTCACTGTGTACATACATTACATTACTGATCCTGAGTTACCTCCTGTATTATACTCCAGAGCTGCACTCACTATTCTGCTGGTGCAGTCACTGTGTACATACATTACATTACTGATCCTGAGTTACCTCCTGTATTATACTCCAGAGCTGCACTCACTATTCTGCTGGTGCAGTCACTGTGTACATACATTACATTACTGATCCTGAGTTACCTCCTGTATTATACTCCAGAGCTGCACTCACTATTCTGCTGGTGTAGTCACTGTGTACATACATTACATTACTGATCCTGAGTTACCTCCTGTATTATCCTCCAGAGCTGCACTCACTATTCTGCTGGTGCAGTCACTGTGTACATACATTACATTACTGATCCTGAGTTACCTCCTGTATTATACTCCAGAGCTGCACTCAGTATTCTGCTGGTGCAGTCACTGTGTACATACATTACATTACTGATCCTGAGTTACCTCCTGTATTATACTCCAGAGCTGCACTCACTATTCTGCTGGTGGAGTCACTGTGTACATACATTACATTACTGATCCTGAGTTACCTCCTGTATTATACCCCAGAGCTGCACTCACTATTCTGCTGGTGCAGTCACTGTGTACATACATTACATTACTGATCCTGAGTTACCTCCTGTATTATCCTCCAGAGCTGCACTCACTATTCTGCTGGTGCAGTCACTGTGTACATACATTACACTACTGATCCTGAGTTACCTCCTGTATTATACTCCAGAGCTGCACTCACTATTCTGCTGGTGCAGTCACTGTGTACATACATTACATTACTGATCCTGAGTTACCTCCTGTATTATACTCCAGAGCTGCACTCACTATTCTGCTGGTGCAGTCACTGTGTACATACATTACATTACTGATCCTGAGTTACCTCCTGTATTATCCTCCAGAGCTGCACTCACTATTCTGCTGGTGCAGTCACTGTGTACATACATTACATTACTGATCCTGAGTTACCTCCTGTATTATACTCCAGAGCTGCACTCACTATTCTGCTGGTGCAGTCACTGTGTACATACATTACATTACTGATCCTGAGTTACCTCCTGTATTATACTCCAGAGCTGCACTCACTATTCTGCTGGTGCAGTCACTGTGTACATACATTACATTACTGATCCTGAGTTACCTCCTGTATTATACTCCAGAGCTGCACTCACTATTCTGCTGGTGCAGTCACTGTGTACATACATTACATTACTGATCCTGAGTTACCTCCTGTATTATACTCCAGAGCTGCACTCACTATTCTGCTGGTGCAGTCACTGTGTACATACATTACATTACTGATCCTGAGTTACCCCTGTATTATACTCCAGAGCTGCACTCACTATTCTGCTGGTGCAGTCACTGTGTACATACATTACATTACTGATCCTGAGTTACCTCCTGTATTATACTCCAGAGCTGCACTCACTATTCTGCTGGTGCAGTCACTGTGTACATACATTACATTACTGATCCTGAGTTACTCCTGTATTATACTCCAGAGCTGCACTCACTATTCTGCTGGTGCAGTCACTGTGTACATACATTACATTACTGATCCTGAGTTACCTCCTGTATTATACTCCAGAGCTGCACTCACTATTCTGCTGGTGCAGTCACTGTGTACATACATTACATTACTGATCCTGAGTTACCTCCTGTATTATACTCCAGAGCTGCACTCACTATTCTGCTGGTGCAGTCACTGTGTACATACATTACATTACTGATCCTGAGTTACCTCCTGTATTATACTCCAGAGCTGCACTCACTATTCTGCTGGTGCAGTCACTGTGTACATACATTACATTACTGATCCTGAGTTACCTCCTGTATTATACTCCAGAGCTGCACTCACTAGCTGTATGTATACATTACATTATGATCGATTACTCCTGTATTTCCCATCCCACTATTCTGCTTCATACTTACATCTTATTACCTGATTACCCTATTTCAGGTCCTATTCTTGTGATTGTTCATACTCAAGATCCATTCCTATTTACTCAATCCACTTTTACTGGTCATCTTTTGTCCTTCTCTATACTCAGATCATATATTCCTGACCAGTGACATCATATTCTGTCCGACCTCTATTACTCATGCCGATACTCTGTTAATCACTGGTCTCTCATTCGATGGTACTCTTATACTCCATGACTACTTTTGTGATCATGTCATCTTCGGTCGTCTGTTACTAATTAATTCGTCCTCATTTCTCTGTATTTACTCAACTGATCCTATTCTTGGTATCCATGTACATCTTCATTACTGTCTATTACTCTGATACTCAGTCCCCTATTCTGCTGGTCATACTGTGTATACTACATACATACATACTGATTAACTCCTGTATTATCTCAGAGCTGCACTCACTATTCTGCTGGTGCAGTCACTGTGTACATACATTACATTACTGATCCTGATTACCTCCTGTATTATACTCCAGAGCTGCACTCACTATCTGCTGGTGCAGTCACTGTGTACATACATTACATTACTGATCCTGAGTACCTCCTGTATTATACTCCAGAGCTGCCTCACTATTCTGCTGGTGCAGTCACTGTGTACATACATACATTACTGATCCTGAGTTACCTCCTGTATTATACTCCAAGCTGCACTCACTATTCTGCTGGTGCAGTCACTGTGTACATACATTACATTACTGATCCTGAGTTACCTCCTGTATTATACTCCAGAGCTGCACTCACTATTCTGCTGGTGCAGTCACTGTGTACATACATTACATTACTGATCCTGAGTTACCTCCTGTATTATACTCCAGAGCTGCACTCACTATTCTGCTGGTGCAGTCACTGTGTACATACATTACATTACTGATCCTGAGTTACCTCCTGTATTATACTCCAGAGCTGCACTCACTATTCTGCTGGTGCAGTCACTGTGTACATACATTACATGTACCTCTGTATTATCTCGGCTGCACACTCCTGTGGTACTGTGACATACATTCATATACCTACTCTTATTACCAGACTGCACTCACTATCTGTGTATCACTGAATCATTACATTACGACCGAGTTACCTCCTGTATACCCAAGCGCACCACTATCTGGTCGTCACTGTACATACATACTACGATTACCTCCTGTATAACTCGAGCTGCACCACATCTGCTGGTGAGTCACTGTGTACAAATATTAGAGATACCTCCTGATATCTCAGGCTCACTCACTATTCGCTGTGCAGTCATTGTACATACATTACATTACTGATCCTGATTACTCCTGTATTACTCCAGAGCTGCACTCACTATTCTGCTGGTGCAGTCACGTGTACATACATTACATTACTGATCCTGAGTTACCTCTTATTATACCCAGGCTGCACTCACTATTCTGTGGTGCAGTCACTGTGTACATACATTACATTACTGATCCTGAGTTACCTCCTGTATTATACTCCAGAGCTGCACTCACTATTCTGCTGTGCAGTCACTGTGTACATACATTACATTACTGATCTGAGTACCTCCTGTATTATCTCCAGCTGCACTCACTATTCTGCTGGGCAGTCACTGTGTACATACATTACATTCTGATCCTGAGTTACCTCCTTATTACTCCAGAGCTGCACTCACTATCTGCTGGTGCAGTCCTGTGTACATACATTACATTACTGATCCTGAGTTACCTCCTTATACTCCAAGCTGCACTCACTATCTGCTGGTGCATCACTGTGTACATACATTACATACTGATCCTGAGTTACCTCCTTATTAACTCCAAGCTGCACTCACTATCTGCTGTGCAGTACTGTGTACATACATTACATTACTGATCCGAGTTACCTCCTGTATTATCTCCAACTGCACTCACTATTCTGCTGGTGCAGTCACTGTACATACATTACATTACTGATCCTGATACCTCCTGTATTATACTCCAAGCTGCACTCACATTCTGCTGGTGCAGCACTGTTACTCATTACATTACTGATCTGATTACCTCCTGTATAACTCCAAGCTGCACTCACTATTCTGCTGGTGCAGTCACTGTGTACATACATTACATACTATCCTGAGTTACCTCCTGTATTATACTCCAAGCTGCACTCACTATTCTGCTGGGCAGTCACTGTGTACATACATTACATACGATCCTAGTTACCCTGTATTATACTCCAGAGCTGCACTCACTATTCTGCGGTGAGTCACTGTGTACATACATTACATTACGATCCTGAGTTACCTCCTGTATTATCCAACTGCACTCACTATTCTGCTGTGCAGTCACTGTGTACATCATACATTACGACCTGTTACCTCCTGTATTATCTCAAGCTGCCTCACTATTCTGCTGTGCAGTCACTGTGTACATACATTACATTATGATCCTGAGTTACCTCCTGTATTATACTCCAGAGCTGCACTCATATTCTGCTGGTGCAGTCACTGTGTACATACATACATTACTGATCCTGAGTTACCTCCTGTTTATCTCAGAGCTGCACTCACATTCTGCTGTGCAGTCACTGTGTACATACATTACATTACTGATCCTGAGTTACCTCCTGTATTATACTCCAAGCTGCACTCACTATTCTGCTGTGCAGTCACTGTGTACATACATTACATTACTGATCCTGATTACCTCCTGTATTATACTCCAGAGCTGCACTCACTATTCTGCTGGTGCAGTCACTGTGTACATACATTACATTACTGATCCTGAGTTACCTCCTGTATTATACTCCAGAGCTGCACTCACTATTCTCTGGTGCAGTCACTGTGTACATACATTACATTACTGATCCTAGTTACCTCCTGTATTATACTCCAGAGCTGCACTCACTATTCTGCTGGTGCAGTCACTGTGTACATACATTACATTACTGATCCTGAGTTACCTCCTGTATTATACTCCAGAGCTGCACTCACTATTCTGCTGGTGCAGTCACTGTGTACATACATTACATTACTGATCCTGAGTTACCTCCTGTATTATACTCCAGAGCTGCACTCACTATTCTGCTGGTGCAGTCACTGTGTACATACATTACATTACTGATCTGAGTTACCTCCTGTATTATACTCCAGAGCTGCACTCACTATTCTGCTGGTGCAGTCACTGTGTACATACATTACATTACTGATCCTGAGTTACCTCCTGTATTATACTCCAGAGCTGCACTCACTATTCTGCTGGTGCAGTCACTGTTACATACATTACATTACTGATCCTGAGTTACCTCCTGTATTATACTCCAGAGCTGCACTCACTATTCTGCTGGTGCAGTCACTGTGTACATACATTACATTACTGATCCTGAGTTACCTCCTGTATTATACTCCAGAGCTGCACTCACTATTCTGCTGGTGCAGTCACTGTGTACATACATTACATTACTGATCCTGAGTTACCTCCTGTATTATCTCCGAGCTGCACTCACTATTCTGCTGGTGCAGTCACTGTGTACATACATTACATTACTGATCCTGAGTTACCTCCTGTATTATACTCCAGAGCTGCACTCACTATTCTGCTGGTGCAGTCACTGTGTACATACATTACATTACTGATCCTGAGTTACCTCCTGTATTATACCCAGAGCTGCACTCACTATTTGCTGTGCAGTCACTGTGTACATACATTACATTACTGACCTGAGTTACTCTGTATTATCTCCAAGCTGCACTCACTATTCTGCTGGTGCAGTCACTGTGTACATACATTACATTACTGATCCTGAGTTACCCCTGTATTATACTCCAGAGCGCACCACTATTTGCTGGTGCAGTCACTGTGACAACATTACATTACTGACTGAGTTACTCCTGTATTATACTCCAGAGCTGCACTCACTATTCTGCTGGTGCAGTCACTGTGTACATACATTATATACGATCCTATTACTCCTGTATACTCCAACTCACTAACTATTCTCTGTATACTTCATCATACATTTGCTGGTTACTCCTGTATTAACTCAACTGATCCTATTTCTGTGTATACTGGTCACCATTATTCTGTCGAGTACCTCTGTATATACTCCAGCTGCATCCATTCTTCGTATTTCAACTCTTACTATCTGGTTATCCTGTTAATACTTCATCACTATTTCTGGTCCTGTTACTACATACATTCTGTCAGTACTTTAATTAATTACGACTGATACTCTGTATATCCGGCCATACATTCTGTCCGTTACTGTATATACTAACTGATAACTCTGATCTCGACTCACATTTCGAGTCCTTACCACATACATTCTGTTATACTGTTAATACTCATACTGATCCTCCTGTTATACTCAATATCCATTTGTTCGTATTTATAATTCATTCTTCCTGTCCTGTATTATAATCATACATCCTGGTTCTCTTTAATCATACTAGTCTATATCTCGTGTAACTCGAATCCTATTCCGTCGTATTTTCCAACTTCACTACTATCCTGTTCTCTGTTATACCAATCATCTATTCTGGTATACTGGTACACTCATTATGCTGTGCGTATATACTCAATGATCTATTACCTCTGATTTTTCAACTACTACTATCCTGGTCCCTG
>JARQOC010003914.1:0-13212 GCA_033576535.1 Allobates femoralis | reverse complement strand
AAACAGTTTGCCGTGTGTCCGGCAGCACCATCCGAACCCGAACATCCCAGGGTCCAATCATTACTACTAAGGATAGGTCATCAAAGTCTGATCAATTTACTGCCCTCTTGTGGAGCATGACAGAATTACATAATCACATGAAACACTGTAGAAGGAACATCAAGGTACAGGTGTTACCAGGGGTGCATCAAGGCATCCTGCCGCCTGAGCCAGGTGAGGAGGGGGTTGCTGTCACTGGCGGCCACGGGTGAGGAGCTGGGGGGTTGTGCTGCCACTGGCTGCGGGTGAAATGTGGGGGGGAGGGGGTGGGGGTGATCCCTTACTGCACTGCTGCCGGCGGCCTTGAGTCTGGGAGCCGCCCCCTTCAGCACTGCCACTCCTCCTGCCTCCTTGACGCCTGAGCCTGAAGGCTCGGGTTGTCCATTTGATGGTGCGGCCCTGGGTGTTACTTCTGAAAATTAGATCATTGTTTTCATTTAAGATGTGGCTGGAAAAAATAGTTTTATATATCTTATTGGAACTTTAAGACTAAGAGTAGATTAACATGCAACTTTCATATAAGGAAACACTTTCATAGTCATTTATTAGTGATTTCTTTACACTCATTATGATGACTTGAAAACCACCATATTCTAATCATTATAAGTACTGACACACTGTAACAGATTCTCAGCAGTATAAGCAGCACTATGCTGTCAGGTTATTAACGTTTGGATATATATAGATTGAAAAAAGTTATATTTCCATATACTGACAGCAAAAATAAAGCTATTTAAAATGACAATGCATTAATCACATAAATTAGAAAGACCAATTTACATTAGAAGTGGACAATCTCTCTAAAAGAAAACTAAACTACACAGAAAATGCACACAAAATATTACAAAATATCATCTCCTTCTCCTTTTCCTCCAAGTCTTTTGTCTAGCTGTAAGACAACTGGCTGCAGCAGGAGCCTCTCCCCTCTTCCCTGGATTGCTAAACCCCACCCATTGGATATGGGGACATGGATTAACTCCTTTGTTCTCAGCAGGATTTACATGCACAAGAACATACATATAAAGCTGCAAACTAACACACAGTGAGGGTTAATGTACTTCTTGCTCAACTTTAATACCCATTTCTGGATTTAAAGTTTCTTTAAGATTTGCAAATCTCGCTTCTTTAAGAGGCAATAGATGTCCCCGGTAGCTGCTGCATATAAAGTAACAGAACATTTTACATTAAGCCTCCTTAGGCCCCTTTCACATCAGCG
Organism: Allobates femoralis; assembly: GCA_033576535.1. NCBI lineage: Eukaryota > Metazoa > Chordata > Amphibia > Anura > Aromobatidae > Allobates > Allobates femoralis. The sequence goes on along the minus strand of JARQOC010003914.1, from coordinate 11,957 downwards.
TTTTTTTAAAATCGCGGCAGATGCGGTGAAAAAACGGCATCTGCCGCGATTACCGCATACCGGCTGCACTTGCGGCACGGTTGCGGCACAGTTGCGGCAAGCCCTATACAATGTATAGGCGGGCTTGCGGCAGGTGCGGCAAGTGCGGTTTTGGCACTTGCGGCAGGTGCGGCCGCGAAAAAACTGCGGCTGACCGCGGTTTTTTTCGCGGCCTCACCTGCCTCAAGTGCCAAAACCGCACTTGCCGCAAGCCCGCCTATACATTGTATGGGGCTTGCCGCAACTGTGCCGCAACCGTGCCGCAAGTGCAGCCGGTATGTGGTAATCGCGGCAGATGCGGTTTTTTCACCGCATCTGCCGCGATTTTAAAAAAACGCTGATGTGAAAGGGGCCTTAGAAGTCAGCAATGTCATTTATTCCTAGCTTCCTATTTTAATTTTTATTTTATTCCCGCCAATGTAGTCCCTCCTCATGTTACCTGCTGTGCGCCATGTGCACCGCTCGGCCTTAGAGGAGGAACCTGTCATATAATCCAATTATGCCAAATATACTTCCTGTGAATATGTGCCAGGGACAGGAATTTATTTATACCGACTCCATAATTATACAGAAGGCACCCATGACACCTAGCTGTAAGTCGCAGTTTTGGGGCATCCAGTTTCAGAAAGAGGGAGGACATGATGTGAGAGATAGTGGATAGGCAAGCCCTGGTATAGTGTAATAATGTGGGGGTGAAGTCAGGGCATGATGTGTACAATTGCCAGTCATCAGCTTAGAGTTTATAGCTATATAACCATAAAGAATGGTGGGTCATTTTGACCCCATGGTACGGTTTGTGTAATAAAGCAATAATTCTATCTTTTTTTCAAGTTTAGGAAACAACTATGCCTTAAAGACTGATGTTACAGAAAGTGATGAGGACGACATTCCCAATTGGACACAAAGTGATACTGAAGACGTAAAAGCAGTGACTGATGAAAGTGAAGAAAGTGCTATTGAATGTAATGATGATGACATGATAGAAGAGTCAATTGGAAAGGATGGGTACTTCTGGAAAGATTTCCATTTATATTATGGGGTTCTTGGTCGGCTTCTCTACCTCTGATCCAGTACATGTACTAGCCATGGGAGTGTGTGTATTTAAAAAATAATCCTATCTTCTCCATAACATGTTTATCATTTTGGCCATAATAAAGGACATATTAATAAGTAGTTGCTGCATTCTAATGGTGAGCACTTTATCAAGTGGTCCGCTTGTTTTTATTAAATTAAGTGACAGCTCTGGCGCTCTGACAGGCTTAATAAAGCATAATAGTCGCCGTGACTGGGAATCATCATTATTGTGGACTCTGACATGCGCAATGCTCTGTTGGCGCATGCGCAGTACAAATATGTCCCTCACTATGGGAGCCGCCATATTGCTGGCTCCGGACATGCGCAGTCTAGCACTTAGATATGCGCATTCAGACGCTGTGAAAGCAGGGGGACGGACTGGCCACCTGGTTTCCCTTGTACACAGCTGAGGGGAGGAATTCATTTAGAATGAACAGAACTGCACGCTATATTATTATATATATATATATATATATATATATATATATATATATTATAATAATGGAGGACAGAGCTACATTCCCCTGACAAAGTTGCCAGGTGCAGGCAGCGTAACACGTGGGGAGCGCCACACCTCCTGCTATTATGCTAAAACTCTGGTAAAACCAGTCATGACTGGTACTAATCTTTTACATAAAATAACTTTGATACAGCTAGAATCAGAATGCCAATATGGGCCAATATGGATGGGTTGTAATTTCCTCCACTGGTATATGGGGATTTAATCTATTATACCCTGTATACTGAATGCAGTAATTTTTGATCAGGGGTCACTCCATAGTTATATCATACTAGGATGAATTTTTCCCATAAGAAACCTATATCTGTATCTGTATTTGAATTAGATCAAGTAAATATATGGGATTAAATGTATAGGAATAACAACTGAATATTGTTATTTGTATTGAGCTACATCTCACATACTGCCTACATACAGGTTAATAACATTTGCTTCCTCTATTCCTGCCCTCAATATCTATATCAATTTGGGATATGGGATTTCATTCATATGTTATATCTGCTGTGTATTGATAAAATTATTTTGGAGTGCTCTATATAAACCTTTCTTCAAATAGAAAACCCTATATTTACCCTGGCTATACTTGAATGTACTAATTGAATAGCTGTTACTGTGCAGTATGGTACTATTATTATAATATAATGAATAAAGTGTGAACGGTGTCCATTGTTTGCTACTAGCAGTGAGGTTTTTCCTGGGACTATTTTGTCATAAAGGAATGTTACAGCTGATTCTAGGCTCTTTTAATTGATTTTAAATTGTTTTGTGGCTTTTGTCGTGTGTCTGTTACTCAAATAAACTTTTCTAATATTTCACTAAAATCATTTATGGTTCTTTTGCTTTTTTTGGACTTTCCTATTAAATTTGACAAAGAGAAGGAGATCATCAGCAAACAGTGCGGCCTTATATTGGTTATTTGGGCCCAGGACACCATGTATATTTGGGTTTCTCCTAATGGCTTCCGCCAAGTGTTCCATAGTGATGACGTATAACAGAGGCGACAGAGAGCACCCCTGTCTAGTGCCATTATGAACGGCAAATGGCGAGGACAATAGGCCGTTCACCTTAACTTTGGCTGGCGGGCAATTTTCCCAGGAACCTATCTCCCAAACTTATCTGGCACAGAGAAGCCATGATAAACCTCCATTCCACCTGATTGAAGGCCTCCTCGGCATCCACTGAAAGAAGACACATTAGGACAGAGTTGGCCTTCGCTCGGTCTACCAGGATTAACAGTTTATTTGTGTTGTCCCTGGCCTCTCTGCCTCCTATAAAGCAAACTTGGTCTGTATGGATTAAAAAGGACTGATCCTATAGGCCAAGGTCTTAGAGAAAAGTTTTATATCCACATTAATCAGGGATATTGGCCTAAAGTTAGCAACAATGGTATGATCTTTGCCAGGGAGCATCAAGGTGGCCCCAATGAAGGCCATCAGATGACCCCCAGCTGCAATGCCGAAACATGGGCATCTAAGATAACATCACAGGTCAAAAGGGGAAAGAAGATGTTTGCCCAAAATGGCAAGCCTTAAAGAGAGATGGATAGTGGCATTTAAGGAGTTAAACAGCAGCAATCAGAGCTAGGTCTGGTCACTGTAGTTAGAGGTGGATGACAGCGGTCTAACACAGCTGGCAACTGCTATGTCTCGGGGGGCTGTGTGGCACTTTTTATGTACATCGCACATCACAAAGGGGTTAGAGGATCTGGTGGCAACGTCTAGCTGCCAAATACCCCAGGATACCTTGACAGCTCTTGTGGAGGCCATCTTGAGGGTCAGAGCTATTTTGGCAGCATTGAACTATGGTACATAATATTTGGCAGCAGGATTATGCTGGGTGTTCATAGATGGAACATATTCTGAAAGTTTAGTAATATTGTAAATGCATCCCTTGTGTTGTAAGTTCTGTGTTACACCCTGTATAATACCCAGAGCTGTATTCACAATTCTGCTTGACCTGATGTTGACCTCTAACCTAGCCGAACTCCTAAGATTCACTGACAATTTAATTGTATAGTGTCGGATGTAATGACTGCAAGGTCTATACGGCCCAAGTAATTTGCACTGAGTCAGCAGGGAATTCTGGGAGATTTCAGCAGTGAAGCTTGATTTTAGGTATATAATGGGTTATTGGAGTTGGCCTTAATGTTGGAGGCTTAGATATAAGGAGGTTGGGATCGGTCCTTGTCCTCAAGCTCCGTTATTGTGTGCGGCAGGACACTTTTGAAGACTCGGCCTCTTCCTTTACGCCATATTTGCAGCAGTAAACGCTTTATTACAATGAATTGCCGGTGAAAGTATGTGTATCTGTAAGTACACGCAGTCACGTTTGTTTTGAACCGGAGAAAGTCTCCATGAAATAGAGTGGATACTTTACATTCTTTAGAGGACGAGGAGCGGCTCAAACTCCTGCTACTAGCAACCGCTGGATCCCATAGAGTAAGATGGGCAGTGCCGATCCACATCCAACCAACTGTACTCCACAAAGAGGAAACACAAGACTCCATTTCTCAGAGTCAGTCTTAGTCCGAAACGCGTGACCGCCAATAATCTAAATCTAAGGCACATCCAGCTCATGTTCTACATTTGTGGTTGAAATTATAGTTCTGCATGGAAAAAGTGTAACTATTTTTACGGTAAAACACAGTGATGTCTCCAGCACCGGAGTACCCGCTCTACATTTTTGGCCTGATGCCCACAATCCCTTTCCTAACACTACAATCAGCTGGATCTGAATCCTCTGAATGTACAACCTACAGTGAGCCTCAGTCCACTAAACCGCCGCACAACCAGCTATACCTTCATGTACTGTTTCCTCGCCCATCCCATGTAGATTGTGAGCCCTCATGGGCAGGGTCCTCTCTCCTCACCTACTGTATCCTCACTCATCCCTTGTAGACTGTAAGCCCTCGCAGGCAGGGTCCTCTCTCCTCACCTACTGTATCCTCACCCATCCCTTGTAGATTGTGAGCCCTCGTGGGCAGAGACCTCTCTCCTTACCTACTGTATCCTCACCCATCCTTTGTAGACTGTGAGCCCTCACAAGAAGGGTCCTCTCTCCTCACCTACTGTATCCTCACCCATCCCTTGTAGACTGTGAGCCCTCACAAGCAGGGTCCTCTCTCCTCACCTACTGTATCCTCACCCATCCCTTGTAGACTGTGAGCCCTTGTGGGCAGGGTCCTCTCTCCTCACCTACTGTATTTTCATCCATCTCTTGTATACTGTGAACCCTCATAGGCAGAGTCCTCTCTCCTCACCTACTATATCCTCACCCATCCCTAATAGACTGTGAGCCCTCATGGGCAGTGTCCTCTCTCTTTCTGTACCTGTTTGTGCCTTGTATTGTTCATGATTATTGTACTCATCTATTTATGCGCCTTTTCATATGTAAAGCGCCATAGAATAAATCGCACTGCAATAATTAATAATAATACTAATGTGCATGTAGCTCAATACTATGGCAAAGCAAGGAGCTGTCCACGCCCTGCCCCAACATTCACTCCAGTACTGGGATCTAAGGGGTAAGGTTTCTCCTTGTGGAGAGTGACATGCGAGTCTGAGGAGACTCAAAGGGTTTGTCTGAGCTAAAACGAAAAGGCTGCAGTCATGCTATGCGACTGCTGACTTATCAATCCTCCTGCACTGAGCACTGAGGATTAGCAGTTATGCGGTATGCATGTTCCTGGCACAACACAACTAGTGGGCATGGCCTCGCTCAATACAAGTGTATAGAACAGGTGTGTCTGACTAGTAGGCGTGGAAGTATAGTGGGCACAGCCTTGCTCCATACACTTGTATGGAGCAAGGCCACATTCACTAATCAGGGAATCTGGCCGAGTGATTGGGAACATGCATACTGCACAATTGCTGTTCCTTATCTTCTTAGAAACAGGGGAATCCTCACAATGAACAGTGCGGACGCTGGAAGGATTGTTACCGTACAGACATGGCCAAAAGTTTTGAGAATGATACAAATATTAATTTTAACAAAGTCTACTGCTTCAGTTTTTCTAATGGCAATTTGCATGTACTCCAGAATGTCATAAAGAGTAATCAGCTTAACAGGAATTACTTGCAAAGTCAATATTTGCCTAGAAAATGAACTTTAACCCCCAAAACACATTTCAACATCCTTTAAAAGGAGGCTGGTGCTTGGTATCATTGTTTCTCTTCAGTTAACCATGGTTATCTCTAAAGAAACACGTGCAGCCATCATTGCACTGCACAAAAATGGCCTAACAGGGAAGAGTATCACAGCTAGAAAGATTGCACCTGAGTCAACAATCTATCGCATCATCAACAACTTCAAGGAGAGAGCTTCCATTGTTGTCAAAAAGGCTCCAGGGCGCCCAAGAAAGACCAGCAAGCGCCAGGACCGTATCTTAAAACTGTTTCAGCTGCGGGATCGGACTACCAGCAGTGCCGAGCTTGCTCAGGAATGGCAGCAGGCTGGTGTGAGTGCTTCTGCACACACTGTGAGGCGGAGACTCTTTGAACAAGGCCTGGTTTAAAGGAGGGCAGCAAAGAAGCCACTTCTCTCCAGAAAAAACATCAGGGACCGACTGATATTCTGCAAAAGGTACAGGGAGTGGACTGCTGAGGACTGGGGTAAAGTCATTTTCTCTGATGAATCCCCTTTTCGATTGTTTGGGACATCTGGAAAACAGCTTATTCGGAGAAGAAGAGGTGAGCGCTACCACCAGTCTTGTCTCATGCCAACTGTAAAGCATCCTGAAATCCTTCATGTGTGGGGGTTGCTTCTCAGCCAAAGGAATTGGCTCACTCACAGTCTTGCCTAAAAACACAGCCATGAATAAAGAATGGTACCAGAATGTCCTCCAAGAGCAACTTCTCCCAACCGTCCAAGAGCAGTTTGGCGCCCAACAATGCCTTTTCCAGCATGATGGAGCACCTCGCCATAAAGCAAAGGTGATAACTAAATGGCTCAGGGAACAAAACATAGAGATTTTAGGTCCATGGCCTGGAAACTCCCCAGATCTTAATCCCATTGAGAACTTGTGGTCAATCATCAATAGACGGGTGGACAAACAAATACCAACAAATTCTGGCAAAATGCAAGCATTGATTATGCAAGAATGGACGGCTATCAGTCAGGATTTGGTCCAGAAGTTGATTGAGAGCAGCCAGGGAGAATTGCAGAGGTCCTGAAGAAGAAGGGTCAACGCTGCAAATATTGACTTGCTGCATTAACTCATTCTAACTGTCAATATAACCTTTTGGTGCTCATAATATGATTGCAATTATATTTCTGTATGTGATATAAACATCAGACAAACACAAATAAAAACCAGAGGGCAGCAGATCATGTGAAAATATAATTTTGGTGTCATTCTCAAAACTTTTGGCCATGACTGTATATATACTCGAGCATAAGCAGAGTTTTTCACCTGTTATGGGGGCCATATACCAGTGATGGGGGCATATACTGTGATGGAGGGCTATTTAAAGTAATGAGGAACTATATACCAGAGGCAGGAGCCATTTACCAGTGATAGGGGCTATATACCGTGATGGGGCTATATACAGTAATGAGGAGCTATATACCAGTGATTCGGGCCAGATACCATTGATGGGGGCTATATACTGTGATGGGGCTATATACAGTAATGAGGAGCTATACACCAGTAATGGGTGGCATATACTAGTGATGGGGGCTATATACTGTGATGGGGCTATATACAGTAATGAGGAGCTATATACCAGTAATGGGGAGCTATATACCAGTAATGGGGGCGCTATATACCAGAATGGGGACTACTGCATTTCCAACCCTAGGCTTATACTCGAGTGAATAAGTTTTCCCAGTTTTGGGGGGTAAAATTACGGGCCTCGGCTTATACTTGGGTCGGCTTATACTCAAGTATATACAGTAAGTGTGTAGTCACATAGAGCGACTGCAGAATTATCAGTTTAGACCGGATAACCTCTTTAAATGCTGCATTGCTTCTCTGGGAAATATACAAATTGCCTTTTCATATAGGAAAAGGACTTGAACTCTAGCGCCACTTATTGGAAATAGCAATCCTAAAAGTCAATACTGACCCTTTAATGAGTCTTGTCATATGACTAAGCCGTTCCAAGTCTCCTCAGACTGACATGCCAGACCTGGTATTTTCCTCTCCATAAGGAGAAATCTTACCCCTTACATCCCAGTCTTAGCCTCTCACCTAACCAAACCCCAGATCTCATACTTTGCAATGACGTGGACCAATACCGTGAAACATCGTGTCTGCAAATTGAGTTTCTGGCTTGTTAAAAGGGTTGATATAGACTTTTAGGATTGTTACTTCCAATAGGTGGAACTGGAGTTCAAATCCTCTTCTTCTCTAAAGAGACAATTCTCTCTAGTTATTACTTCACGCCAAAAAGCCAGGGCTGTGCCAGGTCAATGCCGGCAGCACGGTGCAGTGAGGTCAACTTATTTTCTGTGCCAAACCCAAGTTTATTATTATTTTGGGGGAACAAAGCGAGAATTAGCATTAAGTGAAGGCACTATTACTTTGAGAGGGCACTATTAAATTGTGGGGAGACACAGGGAATACTAATACATTGTGGGGCGTCCAAAACAACAGCCTAAGGGCCCTTTCACATCAGCGGTATTTTCAAATCGCGGCAGATGCGGTGAAAAAAACGCATCTGCCGCGATTACCGCATAACCGCTACACTTGCGGCACACTTGCCGCAAGTGCCGAAACCGCACTTGCCGCACCTGTCGCACCCTTACCGCAAGCCCCATAGACATTGCATGGGGCTTGCCGCAAGTGTGCCGCAAGTGTAGCGGTTATGCGGTAATCGCAGCAGATGCGTTTTTTTCACCGCATCTGCCGCGATTTGAAAATACTGCTGATGTGAAAGGGCCCTTAGTTTGTGTGGGCACCATGACTTTTTGGGTGGAGATAAGGGACATTTATTTTTGGGGAAACAATGGAAGAACGATTGAATTGTTGTAGTCACATTATTTGAGTTCCAAAGGATGGAGATAGGGCAAAGCATTATTTATTTGAGATGGGAAGAAAGGGCAAAATGACCCTGTAGGGGTCCAAAAGGAAGCGCCATTACTTTGTGGGAGCATAAAATTATTAGTAGAGAATATACAGGGTATTATAACTATGTGTGACACAAAAGGGGCAAAATAACTGGGCTGGGGTACTAAAAAGGACTTAAAAGAGGTTAATGGGCGCATAAGCCAGGACTCTATGTGGGCATTACAAAGGGGTAAAATCATCGAATGGGGGGCATAAAGCAAGACCCTGTGTGGGAATCAAAAAAGGAGCAAATTTACCAAGTGGAGGCACAAAAAAAGGCACTATTATTGTGGGTTACAAAGCATGAATTATTACAGCCTGGAAGACCATTACTTTGTGTTATCAGATGAGCCATCACATAGTTTTATGGGGGGAGGTGATATGGGTCTTGAGCAGGCGCGTAATTACAAAAGGTGCATAGGTTGGGATCGCACCCTGGCCCTGGAGATCTAGGGGGCCCCCAAAAGTCCCTCTGGCCTATAACAGATAACCAATACTATTAAAGGCTTGCAATAATTGGGGGCCCTCTCAGAGCTTTTTCATCAGGGCCCATGAGTTTGAAGTTACGCCACTGGTCTTGAGGCTTGCAGTCACCAATCTGTGATCATTGTAGCAGTGCATACTGTTTATACATTGAGCTCAATCACACTGCTGTATGCAGACAGCTCCCTCTAGTGGTGGTTCGCAGGAATCAGAAATGTACCACTCATCTACATCTGTGCAGGCAAATCTCTAAAAAAAAAAGTATAAATAGGGAGCGCACATAGGGCATTTATCATTTATAATAATGTGGATAATGATGTGAATACGTTTCTGAAAATAATAACTGGTAACAGTTGGGGAATTGAGCTCACCCCAACATTAGATAAAGAAAGTATAAGGGTATGTGCACATTGGACGGTTCTGCATCATTGCAGACCGTCAGAAAACCGGAGTAGAATTTCAGGAGATGAAATTCCTGACCTCAGCAGAGTCCATCGTTTTTTTAGCGTTTTTTTAACGTTTTGTGTGCGGTTTATTAGCGTTTATACAGCGTTTTCTCGGCGGTTTTCTGGCGGTTTTCTTGGCGTTTTTAAGACTGTTTTTTGTGCACTTGTAAGCTAGATATGCTGGAAAAATGCTCAAAAGAAGTCACAAGCTCTATCTTTGAAAACCGGTGGAAAACCGGTGAAGAAAGTGGAAAGGAGAAAAAAAAAAAAACGTTCTAATGTGAACAGCGTTTTCTGAAATCCATTGTCTAGCATGTTAAGCCAACCGGTGGTTAGGATTAACATAAATTTTCATAAAACCCTGCGGAAAACGCCGGCGGAAAACGCTAAAAAACAGCTCACAAAACTTCCAATGTGCACATACCCTAACTTTTCTAGATCTATGTATTTTTATAGACGAAACTAAAATGATCAGAACTAAAAACTTCTTCAAAGTGGTGGATGCTAATGGATATGTCCACTTTGATAGTGGACATTATAAACCATGGTTGAGGAATATACCCCAAAACCAATACATGAGGATAAGCAGGAATTGTACTTCTGATAAGGATTTTAAAGAACAGGGCAAGATACTCCAAGAGACATTTTTGGAGAGGAATTACCCACAAAAACTGGTTAAAAGAGCATAGAAAGCTGTAAAGGACTTGTCACAAAAAGATCTTATCAAGAAGGGAAGTGATAAGGTAAATAATACAAGAATATTTTAGACAAATTTCATTACCACCTTTTCAACACAGAATAACTGAATAAGATATATTCTGGAGAAACATTGGGGAGTAATATTGAATGATCCGGTTTTGAACAAAATTGTTCCGGTAAAACCGAGAATTCTATATAGAAGAGCGCCCACTGTTAAGAGCGTTTTAGCACCAAGTAGATTGAGGGAAAGAACGCAGAACAATACAGTAAGGTCCTTTGAGAAACCAAATGAACGTAACGGTTCTTTTCGGTGTGGTAGAAGGGGTTGTCCTTGTTGTGCTTCTATAAGCAACAGCATAGACTTCTTCCAATCCTTTAGGCTGGGTTCACATTTGCAGAATCCCCCCACAGCGTTCTGCGGAGGGGATCCGCAAGCTGAGTGCAGCCTCCGCAAGCCCCTATGTTTATAATGTGAGCGCACAGTGCGGCGCTTGACTGCGCATGACCGTGCGCTCCCATTCATTTGCCTGTGTGATTTGTACGTAGGCAGGTGCCTGCGCACAAATCACACACTCTCGTCCGCACCAGGAATGCAACATGTCGCGTTCAGGGTGCGGATGAGAGTGTGTGATTTGTGCGCAGGCATGCGCCTGCGTACAAATCACATATGACAGTGAATGGAGGCGCACGGTCATGCGCAGTCAAGCGCAGCACCGTGCGCTCACATTATAAACATAGGGGCCTGCGGAGGCTACTCTCAGCTTGTGGATACCCTCCGCAGAACGCTATATCCCCTCCGCAGAACACTGTGGAGGAATCCGCAAGTGTGAACCCAACCTTAGTGACAAAGACAAAGATAAACGGTATAAAATTGGGCACAGATTAGCATGCATTACTAGTTATGTGGTGTACTTGATTCAGTGTGATTGTGGAAGACAATATGTGGGGAGAACGTCCCAGCCGCTCCACAAAAGAGTAAACTCGCACAGATATAATATTAGAAATGGACTTATGAAACATGGACCATCTCGTCACTCTACTGAGGTGCATCGTGGAAATGTATCCTTACAAGCGACTCCTATAGATCACATTCCAGAATATATACCGAATAGATCTGATATTTTAAAAAAGAGAGAGACTTATTGGATCTATAAATTGAACACATTGCAACCAGCGGGTCTCAATGAAATGAGTGATTTGTTCTGAAAGTAAATTGTACATAAAGGGTCCTACTGTGATAAATAACAGATTTTCTGTTGATTTTACACCTATGAATGGTGCTGGTTCTCTGGACTGAAGAAACTGGAGTAATGACTGATCCTGATTAGGATCTGATTTAATGCTTGGATGATAATGGCAATGGTATAATCCAGGATTATACATCTGAGGTCTAGCCTAATTGTGGTATAGTGGATAATGAGTTTCTTATTGGAACTTAACATTATCTTTTGATTGATAAATACTTGGAAAGGAAATATCAAATAGGGTTTTCAAGCACAATATATATATATATATGTATATAAAAAATTTCTTGTATATTTTAGAGGTATTTGGTTTTTATAATAAGGTTATTATAACAAATTATGTTTGACTCATATCACAGGACATATGGTCCAGGGGACTGATGCGTGGAACTAAAAGAGGTGAA
>JARQOC010003913.1:0-13222 GCA_033576535.1 Allobates femoralis | reverse complement strand
AAGACAGGTGAGCCCACCAGTCTGGTCTAATCTAAGGATCGTTCACACATTAGTATTCTCTATCAGTGTATGTGCCAAAGTCAGGAGAGGAGCTGACATACACAACTATCATGGACCCATTCACACCTGTTCTGTGTTTTGGAGATACTCCTGATTTTGGCACATACTGATGTGTGAATGAGGCTTTATACTATGTCCTGAAGGGCTTGAGTAGTGAGCTTTGTGACTCACCCAGAAGTGTATCGTGGTTTCTGTCACCCAGGGCAAGAATTCAGTTTGGTCACATAATGACTACTCAGATTGCTTGTGGAGGGAGGGGGGGGTCCAATAATCCATACACGATTTTCACACTTACACTCAGGTGCTGACGAGTTTCTCTACCTGAATCTCTCAATGTTCAGTAAACAACAGGTAGCTGTGACTTAACCATAATATATGATGTAGTATAAAAATCGCATATGAGTGGATGGCCATGTGATGACGGCTGGAACATGCAACAGCTGCATCCTGACAGTGAATTATTATTATTCTTATTTATATAGCATGATTAATTCCATGGTGCTGTACATGAGAGGGTTTACATACAAAATTATAGATATAGTTTACATTAAACTAATTAACAATGACAGACTGGTACAGAGAGGAGAGAACCCTGCCCTTGTGGGCTTACATTCTACGGGAAGCAGCTCCAGAGGTGGTGAGGCGGCAGCTCTGGTGATGGTGAGGCGGCAGCTCTGGTGATGGTGAGGCGGCAGCTCTGGTGGTGGTGAGGTGGCAGCTCTGGAGATGGTGAGGCGGCAGCTCTGGTGATGGTTAGGCGGCAGCTCCGGTGGTGGTGAGGCGGCAGCTCCGGTGGTGGTGAGGCGGCAGCTCTGGTGGTGGTGAGGCCGCAGTTCTGGTGGTGGTGAGGCCGCAGTTCTGGTGGTGGTGAGGCGGCAGCTCTGGTGGTGGTGAGGCGGCAGCTCTGGTGGTGGTGAGGCGGCAGCTCTGGTGGTGGTGAGGCGGCAGCTCTGGTGGTGGTGAGGTGGCACCGTGGTCATTGCAGGCTGTAAGCTTTCCTGCAGAGATGGGTTTTCAGGTTCAGTCTGAAGGATCCGAGTGTGGTGGATAATCGGACCTGTTGGGGCACAGAATTCCAGAGGATGGGGGATATTCGGATGAAATCTTGGAGGCGGTTGTGTGAGGAACGAATAAGTGTGGAAAAGAGGAGGAGGAAAGATCGAAGATTATGTGAGGGAAGATAGTGGGAGGTTAGTTCGGAGATATAGGGAGGGGACAGGTTATGGATGGCTTTGTAGGTCAGTGTTAGTAGCTTGAACTGGATTCGTTGTGGAATTGGGAGTCAGTGAAGAGATTTGCAGAGGGGAGAAATAGGGGAGTAGTGAGGAGAGAGGTGGATTAGTCGGGCAGTAGAATTGAGGACAAACTGGAGAGGTGCAAGAGAAATCATGGAGACAAGGTTCTATCTTGTTGCTGTGTACAAATGGAATAATGTCTCCATGATTTCACTGCAGCCAGTAAGTTACCTGTTGACACCCTAGAAATGTTGCCGCGTGTAAAGGTACCATAAGGGTACCTTTACACGCCGCTACAGCATGGTGGAAACAACCGGGTGTCTCACGTGCACGAGCACGCACCAACAGTTCCTAACGGCACCCGATACCGCCTTTACACGCCGCTACAAGGTGCTTTACAGAAGGTTGAATTTATCCCTGGATGCACCGCCGGGTGCCACAATTTACCTTCTGCAGAGCACCTTACCTTATTTACACGCCTCTACAACAAGGTAATATGGGAGGACCTGGTGCAGCAGGGACAACACATAGGCGTGCCAGATTTGAGGATTACGAGACACTCGTACGATGATTGGACAATGTAATAGTATCATGTTGGCCAGCCAGCGCAGGAAGGCTGCCTAATACATGACGCTATTGCAATTGTGTAGTGTGACTGGTCAGCTCCTTAAATATGCCGCCCTATGCAGCGACGACCAATCGTAACGCAGCATCTGCCACCAATGACCGCAGATGGGGCGTGGTATCCCGCAGGCTGTGTCACGCCCAGGTAGATTACTTAGGTGTCGAAACAATCCTCCTGTTCCTCATTTACACGCCGAAACCATTGGGTTGAAATCAACCTGTTTTAGACACCATAAAAGGATGGTCCTATTGAGCACAGACGCCGAAAAGGCTTTTGACAGGGTGGACTGGACATTCCTCCGTAGTACCCTAATGGCTTTCCATATACCCTCTCTTCTAATAGAAGCCATATTCAAAATGTATGCCTCCCCATCAGCTAAATTGAGAATCAACAACATGCTTTCAGATCCTTTTCTAATAAAAAACGGCACGAGACAGGGATACCCCTTGTCCCCCTTACTATTCGTTCTAGTTATGGAACCATTGTTAAGAAGCATCCAAATGAACGAGGAAATTAAAGGATTCCAATTAAACAACGTACACCACAAGTCAGCCGCATTTGCGGATGACCTGCTGGTAATTCTGTCTGAACCGGATAGGGGCATCCCTGCTTTTGTACAAACCTTAGAGAGATACGGCCGACTTTCCAATTATAAAATTAACTTGTCTAAGTCAGAGGCCCTAGGCCTAAACATTTCCAAGCCTACCATAGACAAATATAAAAATACATATCCCAGGGGGTTGCGGCCAGATTCCACTTGCCCCAAGTGCCAGATGGATGACGCAGATATTCTCCATATGCTATGGACATGCCCAATCATACGCATATTCTGGAACAAAGTGTTTACTATCATTCTCACAGCTATGGGACAGAGTGTTCCATCGGACCCACTCATCTGTATACTGGGGTGTACTGAACCACTACATGGCGATGACCTCTCTCTGCTAGCAATTACCAGAATGCTCTTTATTGCTCGTAAGCTGATCGCTCTGTATTGGATATCTGATCGATCCCCTTCCCGCAGGGAGTATATAAACAGGATTAATCTCAATGTTCGCAGGGAGAAAGCCATTTACTCTAAGCGAGGGAAGGAGAGGGTTTTCTCTAATATTTGGAGTGGCTGGCTGGATTCCCCGGGACTGGCCTCTCCTGATTTGTAGTGTTTTACTCAAAAGGTGACTCGTGCTTGATTCTTGCATGTTACTTTTCATGGTTTCGTATTTACCTACGTCTGGCTGCCTGAGGGAGAATGGGATCGCCTTGGGAGGGGGTGGGATGGGGAGGGGGTATGTTCTTTTCTTTTACTTGCTCTGTTTTTGTTGCTTTATTTCAACTGTAGTAGTTTTTCTTTTTTCTTTTGGATGCCAAGGGTTATGCTTTACTTTATTGGCTTTGTCATGCTACTTGTAATGTTTGTTTATGTTGATAAAACAATAAATACTACCTGATAAAAAAAAAAAAATACATATCCCTTCAAATGGCCAGAAAAACACATCACATACCTAGGTATAAAGATAGGGCACACGGATAAAGACCTTCTTTCCCTTAACGTAATACTCACATTGGAAAAAGCAAAAGAAACAGTCAAATCGTGGAGAGCGCCTTTCTATCATGGGTAGGAAGAAAAAATCTACTTAAAAGCATAATTCTACCAAAATTTTTATACTTATTCCAAATGCTCCCAATTCACATCCCGGAACATACTTTAAACAAAATCCACACCTTCATTTTAAATTTTATTTGGAACAATAAGAAACCACGCATTAAATATCGGACACTTGCACTACCACGAGACAAAGGGGGTATGGGGGCCCCAGACATACGCAAATACTATGCAGCAGCTATGCTAACAAGAATTATAGACTGGATCAGGAGGCCGCCACATAAACTATGGCTCTCAATCGAAGAAACTATGTCGCAAATACCCCTAAGGTCCCTAGCATTACTTCCAGATCTCTATAACGACCCAAAATTAATTAGAAACACCTTCACAAAAGCTACCGTTGCTATTTGGAAAAAAGAATGCGGCCGGCTGCTTCCCCCACTGACCCCAATTCTGGATCTGCGGGACCTTGTCGGCCATCTTCCTGTGAGATCTCAGGCGATTGGGTCAGTGGGTCCGGGGCGGAAACCAGACGATCCCATTCCAATTGATCACCTACTAATAGATGGAGCTCTGCTTTCACATAGAGAAATACAACAATCTAACTCCCTACCAGATATGTCTTTTCTACAATATGGCAAATTGAAAGCATACATCCACAAACATCTGAAAAATCTACATTTTACTAGACCTCTGACATTGTTTGAGCAATTGTGTACACAGCTGCTTGATCCCAACAAGGTACTATCATTGCTATATAAACAACTAACTCTAGATATTGCCCACATTAAAAGAGACTTTTTGGGCCTATGGGAACGAGATCTTCAGATAGAGTTCTCAGATCAACAAATAAGACAAATATACAGAGGATCCCATGGCCCTTCCCCTTGTGTAAAAATACAAGAAAACTCATACAAGGTAGTAACAAGATGGTATCATACCCCCTCACAAATACATAGATGGCACCCCCCGACATCGGAATCCTGCTGGAGGTGTAACTCCGACATAGGAACATATTTCCACATATGGTGGCAATGCCCCCTTATCCAGAACACTCGATGTTGGTGTCGACGTTACTTACAGACGTTCTACAACGAGAGGTGGTTCTTACACCTCTCACAGCTCTTCTCAATCTTTTCCTATGGCCGAAAGAGATATATATCTCTAAATTAGCTTCTAATATCATAGCTGCATGTAGGCTTCTTATCTCTGCCCTTTGGAAATCCAATCTGACTCCAACAAAGACCCAACTTATACGTGAAATAGACATGGTGTACCGCGCAGCAGAATTAGCGGCTCTCTCATTCAGTTCACATGATACCTTTGAGAAAATATGGACACCTTGGATGTGTTATCGGTCGACCACAGAATTCATAAAAACCTATATCTCTGAGTGACTTAAGTACCACGACCTCTCTCGCAGACCCGTCTCCCCACCCCCATTTTTATCCTTAATCCTTCCCTTTGTTGACTTTTTCACCCCTTTAAACTCTTTACTCTCTATATATAGAGCGTTTAATTAAGGTTTTTCTTTTATTATAAATTCTACTGTGGGAAATAATATATAATATTTGTAGTACGAACATACTTATGAACAGTGATATTATGTACGTTAACTGCTACAAATTTTCCCTTATGCCAGGGAAAGACTGTTTGAATGTTTGATTGTAACTCTTTACTGTTCAATAAAAAGATCATTAAAAGAAATCAACCTGTTTTAGAGCACTGCTCTGAAACAGGTGCCGCAAGTGACGGGAGGAAACAACCTACTTTACACGCCGCTACCTCGGGTTGATTTAGCGGTGCAAGATACATTTGTCTCATCAACCCGGTTGTTTCCACCATGCTGTAGCGGCGTGTAAAGGTCCCATTAGGGATTAAAAACAGTCACAATATACAAATTCTGCAAGAACACAGAATAACCTGTAGGACAGTATATACAGATCACCCATTAACCACAATGTGTTTGACTGTAAAGCAGGGGGTCAGCACATGTGCACAGCACTTTTTATATACAGAGATGACTATTTATTTAAGCCACCCTATACTGTGAGAATAGACCGGTATATATCATTTCCCTAGCTGAGAGGGATGTG
This sequence comes from Allobates femoralis, assembly GCA_033576535.1. Classification (NCBI taxonomy): domain Eukaryota; kingdom Metazoa; phylum Chordata; class Amphibia; order Anura; family Aromobatidae; genus Allobates; species Allobates femoralis. Next base: position 7,603 of record JARQOC010003913.1, on the reverse strand, counting down.
TTTGGAAAGATACAGGGGGTCACACGCTTATGTGGACCTGGTGTATAAAACCAACCCCTATGGAGGGAATCGCCCTCAATTGCTAAGAGTTTTACAAAACCTGAAGGTATAACGTGCTTTTGGACACCGCTATGATGATATAAACATCCCCCAAATTATTTTTTATTTTATGTTAGTATTGTTTAGGAGTTTAGCCCTAGGAGCAAACCCCAAGGTTACAAGGGATATTGGGGATACATATCACACATACAAATAATCAGTTCCACATTTGTAAAGAGAAATCTGTAGATTTGGTTGTTACCTAGTATTAGTACCGGCCATTGCAGGATTTACCAGGGGAACCCATGGATGGATTGCTCAGATGTATAGGACAGGAGGACCCACATATCACACACAATCCCAATAAAATGCATCTATGGCCATATTCACACACAATTTGCGTTTTTTTTAGCACTCCTAAAACCACTTGCGTTTTTTTTAAGAGTGCCAAAAAATGTGATTGTAAAATTTTGTGTTTTTGCTGAAGGAATTTTTTTTTTCCGTTTTCCTGCCGACCAAGGAGGGGGGGGGGGCGGGGTTGGGGGGGGTGTTTTGGGGGCGCGGGATGGTATCCTAAATTTTATTTTATATTTTCTTGATTATATGGGGGGGGGGGTGTGTGCGCTATTGAAAAAAAAAAATATTTTCCTGTTTGATGACCCCTTTACAAAAACGCTATCGTTAACGCAGGTGTCTACATGTGCCCTGCGTTAACGCCTGCGTTTCCCATAGGGGAAGCACACCTGCGTTTTTTTCCAGCACCCAAAAACGCTGCATGCATGATTTAGAGTAAACACCGGAGCTAGTTTACCGTGACCGAGTTACAGCTATAAGCCTAGGTGACACCGCGTATGTGGTCCCCCTATGGATTCTATGTATTTATATTATAGACGATTGGCTTAGCACTAACTCTTTGGATATGGCGTCAAAAATTACAACCTAGGGGTATGCATTTAACCCTTTGGCGGGGTGTTTATTAAAATCGATTAAAAGTTGACAACAAAATAAGGATATACTAAAAACAATTCTTCTATATACAATGTAGTAAAACTTCAAGCTAAAACACGACCTCTTGTGCAGTCAAGCAGTGGTGAGTACGCCATATCCAAAGAGTTAGCGCTAAGCCAATCGTCTATAATATCAACAGATCTTCAGCATACGGTGACGGTGAGCGCTGCTCCTTGGTTTTTGGTTCTGGAATTTCTGAACACTTCTATGTTTCTTCTATTCCTTACTTAGGTGATGGAGCGCCCCCTGTGAGCAACTCTGGGAATGTCCTTAAAGAATGTGAGGAAGAAATCCTGAAAACATGGCGAGATCTCCTGACACAAAGGTAAGATAACGTCTATGTAGTACTGAATTCTCCTCTTACAGGGGTTGTCCGGTCTACACTGATAATTCTGTAGTCACTCTATGTGTCTGCACATCTCAATCCTCTCAGAACAGCACTGTGCACTGCATGGGCTTGCCGGTTTGTAAGCCAGGAATTGACCGCAAATATGGAGTATGCATGTTCCCGGCCAGAGCCAGACTAGTGGGTGTGACCTCATTGATACTAGTGCATCAGGTGGGAGTGTCTGACTAGTAGGCGTAGTCATCTAGTCACACTTGTATTGAGTGAGGCCACAACCACTACACTGCGTGCAGAATTAGGTAAATGAATATTGTGATCACATGATACTTTTTATCCATGTTGTCCTCCTCCAAGCTGTATAGGCTGAGAGCCAACTACCAATGAAGTAAATCAGGTGATGGCATCTCTGTAATGAGGAGGGGTGTGGTGTAAGGACATCAGCACCCTATATAAGGTGTGCTTAATTATTAGGCAAATGCCTTTCCTTGGGCAAAATGGGTCAGAAGAGAGATGTGACGGCTCTGGAAAGTCCACAATTGTGAGATGTCTTGCAGAGGGATGCTGCAGTCTGGAAATTGCCAAACCTTTGAAGCGATCACCGAACAATCAAGCGTTTCATGGCAAATGGCCAACAGGGTCGCAAGAAGCGTGAGGGCAAAAAAAGGCGCAAAATAACTGCCCATGAATTGAGGAAAATCAAGCGTGAAGCTGCCAAGATGCCATTTGCCACCAGTTTTGCCATATTTCAGCGCTGCAACGTTACTGGAGTATAAAAAGCACAAGGTGTGCCATACTCAGGGTCATGGCCAAGGTAAGGAAGGCTGAGAAACCACCACCTCTGAGCAAGACACATAAGATAAAACCACCACCTCTGAACAAGACACATAAGATACAACGTCAAGACTGGGCCAAGAAATATCTTAAGACTGATTCCTCAAAGGTTTTATGGACTGATGAAATGAGAGTGACTCTTGATGGCCAGATGGATGGGCCAGAAGCTGGATCAGTAAAGCGCAGAGAGCTCCACTCCGACTCAGACCCCAGCAAGGTGGAGGTGGGGTACTGGTATGGGATGGGATCATCAAAGATCAACTTGTGGGACCTTTTTGGGTTGAGGATGGAGTGAAGCTCAACTCCTGGACCTAATGCCAGTTTCTGGAAGACAACTTCTTCAAGCAGTGGTACAGGAAGAAGTCGGTATCGTTCAAGAAAAACATGATTTTCATGCAGGACAATGCTCCATCACATGTATCCAACTACTCCACAGCGTGGCTGGCCAGTAAAGGTCTAAAAGAAGAAAAAATAATGACATGGCCCCTTGTTCACCTGATCTGAACCCCATAGAGAACCTGTGGTCCCTCCTAAAAGAGAATTTTGTTTACGTACCGTAAATTCTTTTTTCTTTAATCATCAATGGGAGACCAAGACAATGGGGTTTAGGGCACTGCCCTCCGGAGGTCACACTAGGTACTACAAGTTTGTAGACACCGCCCCCTCCGCTTATAAACCCCCACCGTAGGGAATATCCTCAGTTTGGTCCATAAGCTGCGAGGAGACAAATAAACCACACCCGAAACATCGGGAAGAAACCGTGCACAAACGGTTCATACAACCCGGAAAACACTGTCCCAACAGGGAACAGATCAAATGCAAAACATGCAACGGAACAACTGGGTGGGTGCTGGGTCTCCCATTGATGATTAAAGAAAAAAGAATTTACGGTACGTAAACAAAATTCTCTTTTTTCTGGTCATCATAATGGGAGACCCAGACAATGGGGATGTCCTAAAGCAATACCCCAGGGCGGGAAGAGTTCCTCAAAAAGACGGAGAACACATGGTCCCCCCTTAAAGGTGGGCAACCGCCGCCTGGAGGACCCGCCTGCCCAAACTTGCATCCGCAGAGGCATGGGCATGCACCATATAGTGCTTAGAGAAAGTGTGCAGGCTGGACCAAGTGGCCGCCTGACACACCTGTAGAGCAGAAGCTCGATGTCGCAAAGCCCAAGAGGCACCGACAGCTCTGGTAGAGTGAGCCTTCAATCCCCCCGGAAGAGGCAAACCAGAAGACCGGTAGGCCTCTTGAATGGGCGCCTTGATCCATCTGGCCAAGGTTGACTTCGATGCCGCGGACCCCTTACAGCGACCTGTCGTAAGGACAAATAATGAGTCTGAACTCCGGAAGGAGGCAGTCCTGGACACATAAATGCGTACAGCCCTCACAAGATCCAGAGTATGGAGGTCGCGCTCAACCTGATGAACGGGAGCGGGGCAAAATGATGGGAGAACAATCTCCTGGTTCAGGTGAAAAGTGGATACCACCTTTGGTAAGAACTCTGGCCGCGGGCGTAACACCACCTTGTCTTGGTGAACCACCAGAAAGGGCGACTTGCACGAAAGTGCAGCCAATTCTGAGATCCTCCTCAGAGATGTAATTGCCACCAGAAAGACCACCTTCTGGGACAGACGAGAAAGAGTAATGTCTCTCAGTGGCTCAAAAGGTGGTTTCTGCAGAGCCGTCAGGACCATGTTAAGGTCCCAAGGGTCTAGAGGCCTCTTGTAGGGTGGTACCACCCGAGACACCCCCTGCAGAAACTGACGAACCCTAGTAAGGAGCGCCAGGCGCCTATCAAACAGCACTGAAAGAGCTGAGACTTGACCTTTCAGGGAGCCGAGGGATAAACCCAACTCCAATCCCGATTGTAGGAAAGCCAGTAATGTCGGGATAGACAAAGGCCACGGGGACCGGCCACTCGAGGCACACCAGGTAAAAAAGATCTTCCACGTTCTGTGGTATATCTTCCTGGAAACAGGCTTCCTAGCCCGAGTCATAGTGGAAACCACCGCAGGAGAGAAGCCTCTGGATGTCAGTAGCCAGGCCTCAAGAGCCATGCAGTCAACCTGAGGGCCTTGGAATTGAGGTGGAAGAATGGGCCTTGCGCTAGCAGATCTGCGCGTTCTGGAAGAGCCCACCGGTGTCCGCCTGACAGTCGCCACAGATCCGGGTACCAGGACCTCCTGGGCCAGTCTGGAGCCACTAGAATGGCTACCCTGCACTCCGACCTGATCTTCCACAGAACCCTGGGAATCAGGGCTAGAGGCGGGAACACATATGGTAGATGGAAGCAGGACCAATTCAGGATCAGGGCGTCTGCCCCCAGAGACCGAGGGTCCCATGATCTCGCCATGTATTGCGGCACCTGATGATTCAGCCGCGAGGCCATCAGATCCACGTCCGGAGTGCCCCATTTGCTGCAGATGTCCCTGAAGACGTCTGGATGAAGAGACCACTCTCCGGCGTCCATCCCCTGCCGGCTCAGGTAGTCGGCCTCCCAGTTCTCGACCCCTGGGATGTGAACTGCGGAGATCAGACAGTTGTTGTCCTCCACCCAAGATAGAATGCGGTGGACTTCGGCGAGGGCCTGAGCACTTCTGGTCCCTCCCTGATGATTTATGTAGGCGACGGCCGTCGCATTGTCGGACTGTACCCGAATGGGCTGTCCTGACAGGAATTTCTGAAACGCCAGGAGCGCCAGATAGACCGCCTTGATCTCCAGCACGTTGATCTGCAACGCCGACTCCGACTGAGTCCAGAGGCCTTGAGCCCTGTGGTGTAAGAACACCGCTCCCCAGCCCTTCAGACTGGCGTCGGTGGTCATCACTAACCATGACGGTTTGAGGAAAAACCGGCCCCTTGACAGGTGACGTGGCCGGAGCCACCACTGCAGGGAATCCCTTGTCGGTTGGGAAAGAGTCACCAGCCGATTCAGAGAGATCGTCCTCTTGTCCCACCTGCGGAGAATCTCCAGCTGGAGAGGACGGAGGCGAAATTGTGCGAAAGGCACCGCCTCTATCGCTGCTACCATGCGTCCCACCAGCTTCATCAAGACCCGTAGGGATGATTGTGGTGACAGGAGAACATCTTGCACTCCCGACTGGATAGCCAGCTGTTTGGCTCGCGGCAGAGACACCAGGGCTGAGTCTGTGTGGAAGTCCATCCCCAGATATGTTAATGACTGGGTCGGAACCAGGGTTGACTTCTGGACATTGAGAAGCCACCCAAACTGTTCCAGAGACTGCATAGTCACCTCCAGACTCTCCCGACAAAGGTGTTCCGATGGCGCCCTGACCAGCAGGTCGTCCAAATAGGGTATGACAGCGTGTCCCTGCACCTGCAGGAGAGCCATCATAGAGGCCATCACTTTCGTGAACACCCGTGGTGCAGAGGCCAACCCGAAGGGCAGTGCCACGAATTGGAAGTGTTCTTCCCCCACTGCGAATCTCAACCAGCGCTGATGAGCCGGTGCAATGGGCACGTGAAGGTAAGCGTCTCTGATATCGATGGACGCTAGGAAGTCTCCCTGTGACACAGCCGCGATCACGGAGCGCAGGGATTCCATGCGGAACTTCCGAACCAACACGTGACGGTTGAACAACTTGAGGTCCAGCACCGGGCGAAAGGAGCCGTCCTTCTTTGGGACAATAAAGAGGTTGGAGTAAAAACCCTTGAACCTCTCCTCTGTGGGAACTGGGACCACCACTCCGTCTCTGCGGAGTCCCTCCAACACCAGATGAAAAGCCTGAGCCTTTTCTGGGGATGGAACAGACCGATGGAATCGGGGTATCGGTTTTGACGTCAGCTCTATCCTGTAACCTCGCGAGACTACGTCTCGAACCCACTGTTCTTGAACGTGAAGTAGCCATCTGTCCTGAAATCGAGACAGGCGGCCCCCCACCTGTGGGGAGGCAGGATGAGAGAGCGAGTCATGTCGAGGCGGGCTTGGGGGTGGCAGCCGCTGCCCCCGCCGGCTTCTTCTGACGACTCTTCGAGCGCCACTGATTAGCAGGCTTGCCCCCTCGGTCCGTGCGAGCGGACGTCGCTGATGCCTGCGAGCTGGAGCGAAAGGACCACTGTTTAGGGTTCCTTTTAACGGTGTACCGTGGCTTAGGTTTATTCTGCGGGATCTTAGACTCAGCAGAATCCTTTATCAGCTTGTCCAGCTCGGTGCCAAAAAGCCTCTCACCAGCGAATGGAAGATTCTGCAAAATCTTCTTAGATGTGGCATCTGAGTCCCAAAGACGCAGCCACAACAACCTGCGAATCGCTATCGCGTTGGCCGAAGCCACAGCTGAGCGAGTGGCAGTTTCCAAAGTTGCCGTCCTGGCGTAATCTGCATAGGCCTTTGCCCTATCGGTAAGCGCCAGGACCTCTGGACTGGACCTAGCTAGTTCAGAGATACCATCCAGGCAGGTGGTAATTGCTTGTAAGGTCCAGACCGTGGCAAAATTAGGGGCAAATGAAGACCCCACAGCCTCATAAGAAGACTTGGCGAGTTGCTCGACCTGTCTATCAGTCGCATCCTTAAATGAGGAGCTATCAGAGGCAGAAAACAGGGAGCGTGCAGCTATCCTAGTCATGGAAGCGTCCACCTTTGGAGACTGCGACCATTCCTGAAGCACCTCCTGGGGAAAGGGGAAGCGATTGTCCTTGAGTTTGCGGACATAACGCCGTCCAGGATGTAACCTGGGTGCTCTAACCACCCTTCCAAAATTAGTGTGGTCCATAAAAGAACCACTCGGTCTAGCCTCCGGCCGCAGCCATTGATAGACCTCCTTCGGGTGTACGGTCACCTCCTCAGGGGGTGTCACGAGACGCAAGGTCTCATTGATGGAGGACACCAGATCCTCCACCCCGTCTGGTGGTTCAGACACAGACCCGAGAGTAGAACCCCCATCATCTTCCTCACCATCAGAGGAACGCTCCTCCTCAGAGAGAGCCTGGAGCTCGAGTGAATCCTCACAACGAGCCCGCTTAGGGGGTCTCACAGCAGAAGACAGAGACACCCGGGGGTAACTGGAAGGAGTAGCTGGGTTTTCCAGTCTCCTATTAAGTGCCTCCAGGGACTGCGACATGGAGGACATCTGGGCCAGCAGGGATTCATTGATCCTATTCTGCGTTTCCCATGGCCCTGGGGTCACCCGAACCTCAGGGTATAGCACCGGAGCTGCTGTCTCAGCAGTGTCAGTCCGGGCCTCTGGGCGTCCGCAGTTATTGCAGGACCCCTCCACCAATGTCCCGTTGCATGTAGCACAGGTAATGGTGTCATCCGCCGCCTTAGCAGCATGCTTCCTAACTGAGGACATAGCCACAGTAGGGGATATATAAGCCAATTTGCACAGACAAACAGACCGGGGATCCCGGTGGCTTACC
>JARQOC010003912.1:0-13230 GCA_033576535.1 Allobates femoralis | reverse complement strand
CCCATCATCTTGAACATAGCCCTCTATCCTGTATATGGACTCCTATCCTGGATATAGCCCCCCATTCTGTATATGGCCCCGCATCCTGGATATAGTCCCACCATCCTTTATATGGCCCTCCATCCTAGATAAATAACCCATCACACTATGTGGCCCCCCTGCTGGCACACACACAAAAAATAAATGATGTTAACTCAAATCTCTGTAACTCTCTGCCTGCAGCATCGCCATCTTAGTGTGTCCCAGGCATTGGATCATATGACCGGGGCGCACGGCCAATGACATCATTGTGCTGTACCAGTCACATGATCGGATGCCGACACAGACTGGAAGGAAGATGGCGATGCTGAATGCAGGGGAGCTATGGAGAGGTGAGTTAACATCATCTATTTCTTGTGTGTGTGTGGCGCCCCTGCGGACCGGTCACCACTGGATGGTGCAGCAGCAGGGATTGGTAAGCCGGTCTCCCCACACAAACACCCAACACACTCCCGATCCTAAGTCTAGGGACTCTATGCCCTGCAACGGGTTAGTAGGAGGAGACAGGTGGTTGGTGGAAAGTTAGAGAGGGACCCGGTTAGGGGAGTTAATAAAAGGAAACAGAACACAACAATGAGTTCAGAGGAGTAGTAGGAAGAGAACAACAAGAGAGACCCCAGACCAGTCAAGTTTAGTCAGAAGGAGAAGTAAGACCATCATACAGGACTCAGAGGACACAGACCAGGCGGCCTGTGCCACTATGGGGCTTGCCCGGGTCCAAGGCTGTAGACTGTGGTAAGCAACAGAAGGAGTCTAGGTATGCCTGGATTAGCGGGGACACTGAGGACTGGGCCGGAACCAGAGTGCTGGCTCTGCTGAAGTGGGCAGGATGCTGTATGTGCCAACCATGAACCCCGGCGGGGTGCAGGGTCTTTATGTCTCGAGACCCAACCTACAGTGCAGTGAAGAGAAAGCCTTCATATTAGGGCTAGGGGGCCCGGAAAAGCCACCCACTGAAAGATCGTGACCACTGAATCATAGCTAGCATGCAGAAAGAAAGAACTAAAGGGGGCGACACAGACAAACCATCCCGGCTGCTTAGACTACACCGAAGCCGTTGATTAGCATGCTCTTTAGCCTAGAGAAAAATGAGGCGGGTAGGAGGAAGGGGATCGTCTGGAAAAAATACTGTAAACGTGGGAGAAGGTCCATTCTGATGGTTTTTATTCTCCTGAGTCATGTTAAGGAAAGTTTATGCCATTGGATAGATCAGACTCAATACGATTGATAGTGGGCAAATAGTTGACGTGATATAAGCGTGAGGAGTTAGGGGTCAACTTGATACCTAGATAACTAAAAAAATCTGGATTCCATATAAAGGGAAAGTTAGATTTGAGGGGAGTGACCACCACACCCGGGAGGGAAACATTAAGCATGTTGGATTTGTTAGTATTAATTTTAAAATTGCTTAGCCAACCGAAACGAGACAGTTCAGATAAAATGTTCGGGAGACTGATAAGAGGATTTGTAATATAGAGGAGAAGGTCGTCTGTGAAGAGGGCCAATTTGTGCTCTCCCTTATCAGTTTTAACACTGTGGATAGAAGGGTTCTCCCTAAAAGCCAAGACCAGGGATTCCATGCAAAGGATGTATATTAAAGGGGATAATGGACATCCTTGGCGAGTGCCCTTTTTTTATCTGGAATGGCTCTGAAAGAGAACTGTTTATACGCAGTCTGGCTGAAGGGCAAGTGTATAGGGCTCCAACGCTATGCTTCATAATTTTTCCTAAACCCATATGCTGGAGAGTAGCAAAGATGAACTCCCAGTGCACCCTGTCAAACGCTTTTTATGCGTCTATAGACAGGGCGCACATGGGGTTCCTTCCCTTTGTTATTTTATCAATTAAGGCAATGGAACAAATTGTGTTCTCCCTGGCCTCCCTCTCAGGGATGAACTCCACCTGGTCCATGTCTATGACTTTGGGGAGATAAACCTTCAATCCATCTGCTATCATTTTCGCGTAAAGCTTGATGTCTAAATTTATTAGCGATATTGGTCAGTAATTACCGCAGATGGAAGCATTTTTTCCAGGTTTAGGGATTACTACTATGTGCACCATGAGCGCCTACGGAGGAAAACTTCCTCCTGAGGACACATGGTTGCATACGTCTAGAAACAATGCCCAGCAATTTCAAAAATGATTTGAAAAAATCTGCCGTGAACCCATCAGACCCAGGGCATTTTCCTGATTTCAGATGTTTAATGCTTGCCTCCAACTCCTCTAACGTAAAGTCTCTGCTCAAATCTGCTATGGCAGATTCAGGAAAGGAGAGTGGGCCCTGCTCCTCGAGATAAGCAAGAATTTTCCCCATCAGGTGTGAGGTAGGGAACTCGTGGTGATTTCCTTTGATGTTGTAAAGTGAGGCGTAGTAATTTTAAAAGGAGGACAATATATCTCTGGTACGGAACATTTTCTGACCTGTATTGCTGCGTATGTAAGAGATCTTTGTATGGGTGTGCCTAGGTTGAAAAGCCCTGGACAACAATTTACCACTCTTATTTCCCAGTTAGTAAAAACAGACCTTTATTTTATCTTTAAAGATGCAGTCTTTTTGATCTAAAGTATGGAGTAATTTGTGACGTAAAGTTGACTGTTGAGAGTATTGAAGCTAATTGGGATTTTGCTTATGGAGGTTTTCTAGGTGGGAAATTTGTTGCAGGGAAGGGAAGTTATTTCTAACGATCTAATTTTCTTTAATGTAAAATCAGGACTCCCCGCAGGAGACTCTTTAGGGCTTCCCATTTCAGAGGAGAAGGAGTTGATTCATTTGAGTAATCAGAAATGAAGTTTTGTATAGATCTCGTAAGATCTGAGAGGCATGTGAGGTCTTGTAAGAGAGTCTCGTTTAAGCGCCAGGTAAAATCTTTTTTAGTGCCTATGTCATGGGATACGGAAAAATATATGGATGCATGGTCAGACCATAGGATATTAACAATCTCAGCTTCAACTTCCGAGTCTAAAAGTGAGTGTGAAATGTAGAACCTATCAATTCTGCTGTACAGAGAGTAGACTGACATATAATAGGTAAAGTATTTGGTATCAGGATGGAGTATTCTCCATATGTCTATCAAATTAAGTCTGTCCCAATGTTGTTTGAGATTGCGGCGAGATGGTAGAGGATGATGGGACTAACCCGTTGATACGTCGCTTACTGGATCTACAAGAAAGTTAAAAAGTTAAAATCTCCTCCCATAATGATTGGACATGAACCCGAGAAGTCCTCTATTGTCTCCGGGCACACGCGCCACAGCTCCTCAGCCCCCTGTTGGGTTAATAAATGTTAGCCAAAACAAATGTATGCGTGGACCAAGACACCCGCAGAAAGAGGAATCTACCAGTGGGATCTAGAAGTTTTTTAAGTACAGTTGGTCTGAAAGAACTATGGAATGCAATAAAAACTTCCTAGTATTTGAATCTGGGTTTGTTCTGTGAAATCAAGTACGATATTACCGTATATACTCGTGTATAAGCCGACTTTTTCAGCCCAAAAATTGGGCTGAAAAGTCCCCCCCTCGGCTTATACACGAGTCATATACGTGGGGGCTGTGTCCGGGAGCAGGAGGAGGCAGGAGGAGGCTGGAGGAGGTGGGGGGAAGGCTGCAATATGAGCGGCTCGTGACGTGGAGCCGCTCATAACTTATTCATGATATGCACTGCATCCCCCGCCCATCCGCGGGGGGAGCAGTGCATATCGCCTTACAGCCCCCCAGCACGGGGTATACAGCCCCCCATCCCTCACAGTATGGCGCCCCCTTTCCACACAGCCCCCCCCGTGGTATCCAGGGCCCCCCGTATATACAGCCCCCCGTGGTAACCAGGGCCCCCCGTATATACAGCCCCCCGTGGTAACCAGGGCCCCCCTTGCTGCACCTGTAAAGGAAGAAGTCAGTATACTTATCACTGCTGCTGCCGCCGCCGCCGTCGCCACTCCGCTTCTCGGTCACCGCGCTGCTCCGGGTCTTCACGCTTCCTGTTCCTTCTCCGGCGCTCAGGAAATGACGTCATTGTTCGAGCGCCGGAGAAGGAACAGGAAGCGTGAAGACCCGGAGCAGCGCGGTGACCGAGAAGCGGAGCGGCGGCGGCGGCAGCAGCGATAAGTATACTGACTTCTTCCTTTACAGGTGCAGCAAGGGGGGCCCTGGTTACCACGGGGGGGCTGTATACAGCTGGGGCCCTGGATACCACGGGGGGGCTGTATACAGCTGGGGCTGCTGTATACAGCTGGGGCCCCTGTATACTACCTATGCGGGGGGTCTGTATACCTCTGGAGCTGCTGCTGTATATACCCCCTAGGGCTGCTGCTGTATATACCCCCTGGGGCTGCTGCTGTATATACCCCCTGGGGCTGCTGTATACTACTACTGGGGCTTCTGTATACTACTACTGGGGCTGCCGTATACTACCACTGGGGCTTCTGTATACTACTACTGGGGCTGCTGTGTATATACCCCCTGGGGCTGCTGTATACTACCACTGGGGCTTCTGTATACTACTACTGGGGCTGCTGTATACTACCACTGGGGCTTCTGTATACTACTACTGGGGCTGCTGTATACTACTACTGGGGCTGCTGTATACTACTACTGGGGCTGCTGTATACTACTACTGGGGCTGCTGTATACTACTACTGGGGCTGCTGTATACTACCACTGGGGCTTCTGTATACTACTACTGGGGCTGCTGCTGTATATACCACTGAGGCTGCTGTATACTACTATTGGGGCTGCTGTATACTACCTCTGGGGCTTCTGTATACTACCACTGGGGCTGCTGTATATACCTCTGGGGCTGCTGTATACTACCACTGGGGCTGCTGTATATATCTCTGGGGCTGCTGTATACTACCACTGGGGCTGCTGTATATATCTCTGGGGCTGCTGCTGTATATACCACTGGGGAGGCTGCTGTAACACTGCTGGGGCCTGTATGTACCACTGGGGAGGCTGCTTTATACCACACTTCTGGGGGCTGTATACTACCACTGGGGAGGCCTGTACACCACTGCGGGGGCCTGTATACCACACTGCTGGGGGCTGTATACCTGTGCTGGGGTCCACCCTCGGCTTATACACGAGTCAATAGGTTTTCCCAGATTTTGGGGGCAAAAGTAGGGGGGTCGGCTTATACACGGGTCGGCTTATAAACGAGTATATACGGTAATTAGACTTGCAGTTAGGAATGGAATCAGACCTGAAGTGGGTTTCTTGCAACATCAATACCCACACTGTTTGTGTGCCGAATATAGTATTTGGCATCTTTTTTTCTAGATTGTTCAACACAAATGGTTTTATCTCCCCAGCCAGCAGGTACTGAACACTCACACACTTGAAAAAGGTGAGGAGATTTTTGGTATTTTTCTGTGTTCTTTATTATAAAGTTTGACAAGAACAAGTTGTATCACACAATGTTTCGGCTCAAGGCGAGCCTTTCTCAAGTGAATCTTGTGGATGTGGTTAGAGTACGTGGGTAGGTTCCCACATGAGCATCCGCTCAGGCCAGTACCCTCAGGTGATACTCAGCAGGTGACTCCGTCCTAAATTCTTAGTGCAAGTGTTGCAGCAGCATAGTGGCTGGTCTATATGGAGGGACAAGGCTCCTGTCCCTCCATACAGACCAGCCACTATGCTGCTGCTACACTTGCACTAAGAATTTAGGACGGAGTCACCTGCTGAGTATCCCCTGAGGGTACTGGCCTGAGCGGATGCTCATGTGGGAACCTACCCACGCACTCTAACCACATCCACAAGATTCACTTGAGAAAGGCTCGCCTTGAGCCGAAACGTTGTGTGATACAACTTGTTCTTGTCAACCTTTATAATAAAGAACACAGAAAGATACCAAAAATCTCCTCATCTTTTTTGTGTGCCGGGGCTATATTTACAGACTCTGCAGCCTTTTTTTCCCCAGAGCACCCAAACGGTGGTTGAGCTGTACTATATGCTCTCTAAACACTTGAAAAAGGAGCGTGCGAATGTTATCCTTCTCCAAGAAACTCATTTTACAAAAGAAAAACTCCCCTACTTTGATAAAACCTGATATTACAAGTGGTACCACTCTATGTCATCCAAGCCGAAAACTAAAGGGACCTCTATTACCATAGCAAAAAATATCCCCTTTATAATGCATAATACATTGGAGGACCCAGAAGGCCGATTCATCTTTATCAAGGGCCTCATGCCAGGTGCAGTAGTTACCATTTCTAATCTTTATGCACCGAACAAAAATGGCTCCTTGCAGTCCTCATAAAAATCAGGAATTGACTTCCGGTTCCGGCGCCGCCATGACCAGCCCTTCTAGGGAGGCTCCGGGACCCGCCACGGCAATCCGGCCCCATCCAGGCGCCCACTGACCTCCCGACATTAAACTAACATCGGGCCGGCGAAGGAGACGCGGGACACCCGGCTGGCACTAAGATGGACCGGTACGTGATGAGGAAAGGGGAGAGCGGCCGGTCTCTCCCACAACATGAGGCCGCAACTGATGGCGCCCACGCTGCAGGCTGTGATGAGGAGCGGGACAGGAGCCCCGATCGGGAGGAAACCGGACCACCCGGGCACGCAACAGTGGAGATGAGGTACACTGAGGGGAAACAGCCTAGAGACACAGACCCCGGGAACGTGTCGGGCGATGTGGATCAGGAAGGGGTGCAGCAGATGGAGCCAAGGGAGACTGTGAGCCAGGTCCAGCCTGGGGTAATGATGAGAAAAGCAGCACATGGGATGCAGGGAACTCAAACCATGGGATGGCTGCAAGCACAAACTATAGACTATAAAGTACTGGCCAAGGAGCTGGCCACACATATGGCCGAGGAGTTTAAGGCAGCAATAGCTGACATGGTAGCTGCCTCTTCCAAAGACCTTAAGAAAAGAGTAGAAGCACACGATCAGAGGCTAAAAGAGACAGAGGCAAGAATTGGGACGGCTGAAGATAGAATACTTGAGCTTGAAGATCAAGTAGAGGCACTACAAAAACGTTCTGAGTATGCCTTCTCAAAAAGAGAAGATATGGAGAATAGATCGCGACGGAGTAATCTCAAAATAGTGGGTCTACCTGAGTCTATCCCACCAGATCAGCTTGTGGAAATCTTTGAGGTGGACCTTCCCAAAGCCCTGGGCCTGCAACATAGATGTAAAACAGAACGAACACACAGGCTTGGGCCGCCCAGAGACAACATGTCCACTACAACGGCTGCTTCTAAGAACCCGTCCGCACCTAGGAATATTAACAACAAACCAAGACACTCCATTGCAAAATTTTTAAATCACAGAGATAAAGAAGAAATACTAAGAGCTTATAAGGCCAGAAAACTTCCTCTGACATTACATGGCCAAAGAGTGTTGGTTTTTGCAGATTACTCGGTGGAGGTATCCCGCCGCAGAAGAGCCTTAAGTGAAGCGTGCTCCATATTATATAAAAGAAACATACGTTTCCAGCTGAATTTCCCCGCTACCTTGAGGTTTAGGTCCAGAGATGGGACACTCTTAACTTTCACAGATCCAGAAGATGCCATGGCAGCAATTTTAGATAATACTCGTTCACCAAAAGATGGGGCATCCCCAAATGCTGTCGCGGATAAACCACACTCATTATCACTTCCAGAAGCGGAACCAGAGGAAGAACGAGAATCGGTGAGATCATACAGGCTGCGATCCAATGTGACGAACGAGGGTTCATCATCTAGAAGTGAAACTCCTAGACAGCAGCGCCAGACGGGGTCTCGATGGCAAAGGAAGAAGTAAAACTGGCGATCCTGTCAGACTGAGTAGACATATCGGAACTTGTTGATGCTGATGAGGGGGGAACGGAACTTGACCTCACCATGATATAGACAACCCATAGAGCTTTAAGACTAAACTGTTCCCTTCATATACAGCACTGTCCTAGATGGACTTATGAATCAGCGGACCTCATCCTTGACCTCTTCCCTCTCGGGATCAGTCTCTTTCCCCCCCCTCACCGTCAGTCTTGACTTGTTTGCTTGCTGAGTGTCTGGCGGGGGTTTTTTTTTTCTCTCTTTTCTCCCTCTTCTTCACTTCCTTCCCTACAGGATTATTGGCGACGGAAAGAGAAGAAAGAAGGAAAGGAACGAAACGCCATTTACACGAACATGGACCAGTTTCCGAACTTTTACAGGTCACCTTTGAGACAGACTTTATTGATATCGACGATATCCAGGGACTGGATGTGGGAGGGGGAGGGAGAATTGGGTATTGTGGTCATTACTGAGGAAAGAGTGATTGCACATGGCAGCCGGAGGGTTCATTACTGTCATAATGCATGGAGACCCACTGCTCCAATCTACTTCTTAGGTAACCTCCAGTCTCACCTAGAATGACAAATTTCCACGACACTATTGCTGCTATGACCATAATATTGGTTTGGCGGATATATGAGGGGGGAGGAGGGAAGGGGAGAGAGAAGAGGGAAAGAGATCTAGCAAGAGGAAGACATGAGGGCTGACGACGGAAGGGGGGGGAATGAAAAAAGAAAAAGAGACAGAAGTGAAACAGGAAAGAGAAAGGAAAGGGAAAGATAGGGGCGCATTGGAAAATAAAAATGCATCATTAATCATTTGCCGGTTGCTGTGGCGGGATGGGATGCTGATTTATGGGTTGTATTGGTGGGAAGAAGAGAAGTCAGCTACTACGACAGAAAAGGAGAGGAGAAGAGGTCAGATTCATGGGGGGACATTGGGAAGGGGGAGGGCATCTAGAGACATATCTAGCAGTACGAAATCATATCAGTGTATTTCATGGATCTTAGCTATTCTTTCTTGGCAAAGGTCATGGAGAAAGCTACATAGATGGCATATAGGACATCACTTGTCAGAAATATTGCTAAGTGGTGGAGGTGATGGTTAGGTGGGTCTCCTGGAACGTAAAGGGAATGCGCTCTCCAGCAAAGCGCATGATGATATTACGTCATCTCAAAAGATTACGAACGGACGTTGCCTTGCTACAGGAGACCCACCTGACATCTGAGGACTTCTTTCGACTCAAGAAGTTGTGGGTGGGGGAAGTCTACGGATCGGGTGCGATAGAGAGGAAAGCAGGGGTTTTAATCTTGATCCATAGATCTTTACCCCATAAAGTCCTCTCCACACAAATAGACGAGGCTGGTAGACTGATTCATATGAACATTCAAATTCAGAATGACGTCTTCTCTATCTATAATATTTATGCACCAAATGCGAACCAAAAAACTTTCTGCCAGGGTTTGCAAGCTAAACTTCTGACAGATGTTGGACACAACAGGATAGTGGGGGGCGATTTTAATATGGTACTAAACGCAGAGGACGATAGGAGACACTCAACGACTTTGGGAGGGAGAGGTCAGACACCAAAGATGACACAAACAGACAACTTCCTTGACACCCTTTTCAAGGATGTAAATATGACAGATGCATGGAGGATGATGCACCCTCTTGACCAAGAATATACTCATTTTTCTCACCCCCATGGGTCTTGGTCTAGAATAGACATGTTTTTCACATCTCCCAATATACTACAAAGATTGACTGAAATCAAAATTGAAGATATGGTGATTTCTGATCATAGCCCATTGGTGTTAGAATCCAAAGACGCTTATGAAAAAGGCACGGATTATTTGTGGAGATTTCCAGACACTTACACCAGAGATGAAAATTTCGTTTCCCTCCTTAGAGAATGGTGGTCATCCTACTCAAGAGACAACGAGAATCACCGCTCTGACCCATGCTTATTTTGGGAAACAGCAAAAGCGGTGTTAAGAGGTCATGTAATGGCTTACAGCATGGGGATGAAAAAAAGAATAAAAGAACAATTTGTAATGGCTAGTCTGGAGGTGAGAAACGCTTACTCCCGATATAAGTGTACGATGGCTGACCCTGATAAGGCAACCTGGCAACAGGCTAAAGAAAAATTCGATATGTGGGCGAGAAGAAGGGAAGACATATATAAAAGTAGAATAGAACTTAATCTCCATAAATTTGGCGATAAAGCTGGCCGATTATTAGCAAGATTGTCCCATGGTAAACAAATCTATTCCCCCATTCAAACTATAATAGATAAACGAGGCAACACCTGGACCACACCCAAAGACATTAGCCAGGCGTTAGGGAAATTCTATGCATCTCTATACTCAGACACCGACTCTGTCACACCTGTGCAACCTGACTTGTTACAATTGATAAGCTTACCAAAAGTGACAGAAGAGGACAAACAATATTTAAATAGTCCTATCACGGTGGAAGAGATAGAGAATGCTATTAGAAATACAAATCCAGGCAAAGCTCCTGGCCCTGACGGTTACAATGGGGCATTCTTTAAAGCCCTTAAAGACCAGGTGTCCCCAATCTTGAGAGACTTATTTAATACAATACTTCAGGGAACTCCTATCCCTGATAGAATGAACTTGGCCCACATTAAACTTATCCCCAAATCAGGAAAGATACTAACAGATCCTGCAAGCTATAGACCGATCTCCCTGATAAATCAGGACCTAAAACTGCTTTCTAAGATAATGGCAGATAGACTAGCGACAATCATGCCTAAACTAATACCTTCCCACCAGGCGGGATTTATTAAAGGGAGATCGACAACTACCAATATTAGAAAAACGATGCTCCTGATTGATGTCATGGGTAAAAAGACGGGAAAAGAGAGAGGGGACCCAGCTGTGATCACCTTGGATGCAGAAAAAGCGTTTGATAATGTAAGGTGGTCATGGCTGGGAAGGGTCTTAGACTCTGTTGGGATGGTGGGACCATTTAGACAATACCTTCAAGCATTGTATACCAATCCAAAGGCATGTATTAGTACACCTGGTTACTTATCGGATTCTTTTTCTTTACAGAAAGGAACAAGGCAGGGGTGCCCACTGTCACCTCTGCTCTTCAATTTGGCCATAGAGCCTCTTGCTCTGTATCTGGAACAGAGTTCCATATATGAAGGATTTAGAGTAGGAACCAAAGAAGTCAAATTACTACTTTTTGCAGATGATATTGTCTTATATGTACAAAACCCAGAAAGGGACCTCCCCCACATACTTGAAACCATTGAAACCTTGGGCAAACAATCAGGATTCTGTCTAAACAAAGAGAAGTGCGAGATGTTGTTCATTAACTCCAAGAGTAAACTCTCACAACTCTCGCATTTCTGCGACATCCCAATCACTAAAAATAGTATCAAATACCTTGGTATCCATTTGGCCAGATATCCGACCCAGACTTATAGACTGAATTTTATCCCAATTCTCTTAAAAATCGAGAAGGAGCTAGCGGGTTGGGTCAATTTGCCACTTACGCTTATGGGGAGATGCCATCTACTTAAAATGGTCAGTTTTGCCAGATTACTATATCCGCTTCAAAATGTCCCCATGCTGTTAAAACATACAGACTTAACTAAATTGAATAAGACCTTCTCGAGATTTCTGTGGAGGGGAAAGAAACCCCGACTGACTTTTAGCGTGTTGATGAGGTCGAAAAAAGAGGGTGGACTTCAACTTCCAGATGTCCGTGTCTATAACGTGACATGCATCTTACGTAATGTCCTTGACTGGATCAGGAACACCAACCCGACACTCAGACATAGCCCTGGAGGGAGAAGTTGCTAGTCCCTGGGAACTATCGGCTCTGTTACACTCACCACTGCCTCATTTACCTAAGACTCTCAAGAACACGGTAATATTTAGAGACACGATAGCAACCTGGAAGGGGGTAAGGAAAAAATTGAACTTGTCCTGGAAAATTTCTAGATCACTCAACCCATGGAAATGTCCAGCCTTCCCGCTAAGACGTGAAAACAGCCTGTTCTTGGCATGGAGGGAGAGAGGCGTCAGAACCTTGAGTGATCTTATGGTCATAGACGAGAAAAGGTGGATGACTGAAAGCGAGGTCATGCAGACTTATAATCTACCTCGATTTCAGGTCATGCAGTACCGCCAGATACACCACCACCTTCTCTCACAACTGAGAGATATCTCGGGAGAGGTCAGTGACAATACGTGGTCTAAGCTGCTGGCCATGAAGGTTGAGGATATATCTATCACCTCTCTTTATGCTACCTTACAAACAAATCTACGACCAGCAAAAAAGGTGACTCTTTTCACAAAGTGGAAAAAACACATAAAAGACCCTGACCTCACACAGAAGATAATAGAGGGATGGGGGATTTGCAGAAGATATATACATAACGAACGCTGGAGAGACTCCCAATTCAGGATTATCCATGGGATAATACAGGCGTTCAATATACCGTCGACACCAGGTAGACAGGAGAGGTGGGTAAATTGCCCTAAATGTAAATCATACATGTCAGATTTAGAACATGGTCTATGGTCCTGCCCTGCATCTAGAATCTATTGGAATTCGGTTGAAAAGTGGGCGAGGGGTATGTGCGAGGGACTAGAAAAATTGAACCCAATGTTATGGCTTTTCCACTACCAGGGTAACGTGTCGGGAAGGAAGCCACCACATACATTGTTCCACTATATTGCTATAGCTGCAAAGAGGCTCTTGTTGCAGTTCTGGCTCAATGATAGGCCTCCTGACCTAACACAGGTCAAAGCTTCGCTGCGAAAGGTCCTTGCAATTGAATCGTTAGACGCTTTGAGTAACCCTAGCAAATTAACACCAAAATTCTTTCTTACATGGAGACGATTTATAGAATTAGAGTTCACGGATGCTGAAATAGGAACCCTTATGGCGGCACATAGATCCTCAGCATGGTATGCCAATGAAGAATTAGGTGATTCACTGGATAGACTTAAGTACATAATTCAGACATAAAATCACATTTAAATAATCCATAACACAATCAAACGAATGCACTAACTGCAGTAATGGGCTATAGAAAGGGTGGAGGGTGGGTTTAAGGGGTATTAGCTACTATTTTCAAAAACTTTGTTATTGAGCGGATGTTGCTGTTTAATAACCATGACATGCAGTGTTTTGAATACTCAATATTATCATTTGTTATTTAATGTTATTACACGGTCATAATTGTTAATGTACCACCTCTTATATTAAAAATAAAAAAATGATGGTTCAAAAAAAAAAAATCAGGAATTTCCGAGAAGGAACTCTCATAATTGGAGGAGAAATTAATGTAGCGCTGAACCCTGCCATAGACACGACCAAAAGGAAAAGTGGAATTGCTAGCAGAGACCTAGCTAGACTCAGAATAGCGTTTCATTCCTTAAACTTAGTAG
>JARQOC010003911.1:0-13238 GCA_033576535.1 Allobates femoralis | reverse complement strand
TGGAAAATTTGTGTTATCACATATGGGTATCCCTGTTTTTAGACTTTATAGAATAAAGATTAACATTATACTCATGGATAAGCTGATCCTTCCAACTCCTGTTCTGCATAACCAATGCACAATAACAATCCCCTCTGATTATTGCATTTTTTATCTACTTTTTTATGCAGATGGGAAGTTGGGTTTTTAAGTGTTTTTTATTGTAAAGAAAGGCATTGATTTTGCACTAAAAATAATTACTATAGTTTTTTACATTATTTTTTTAGGCTCCACATAGAAACCTCTAGAAAAAAAGCTCCAAAACTGCACAATTCAGTGGCATCCTCAGACGTACAGTGGGTGACATTTTCATGAAATCACATCCATTTTGCTTGGACAGTTAAACACAGCAGAATTTTTGATCACACATAATGAGATCGTTAGCAAGATCGTTGTAATGTCACAGGTTTTGTGACTTAACAGCAATCTTGCTAACGATCTTGCTACGTGTGATGGTGGGGTTACACGTCCCGATATCGCGGCGATATCGGAGGCAACGACGCGGGAGCGCGCATTTAGTGCACGTTTCTCCCTGCATCGCATCGCCAGTTTACACGCCGCGATATCGGGATGCAACGTCCCTCCGATGTCTACGCCCACCAACCCAGGAACGACCAGTTAACATGGGAGTGAATGGGTGACGTGAGCGTAGACATCGGAGTTGGCCTGTCACACGCAGCGATGCTGGTACAACGGCCTTGCGATATCGGCGAGTTGAATAGCTTTGCTATTCAACTCCGATATCGTTTTGGCATCGTTCCAGCATCGCGTTGGATGCTAAAACAATACAACGCGCACCCGATATCGGCTCCAACTCGCGACCCACGTGACTTTTTGTCGGAGTTGGGTCGGAGTTGGACGCCGATATCGCGGCGTGTAAACCCACCATGACACTTAGCAGCAATCTGGCCCCTGCTGTGAGATCGCTGATCGTTACAAAGTGCTCTGGGTCATTTTTTCGTCATTGCGCTCCCACTGGTCAGCACGCATTGCTGCGTGTAACAGCAAGAGACCAGATTAGTGATCTCACAGGCTGGTAACCATGGTAAACACCGGGTATCTAGGCAATGCGTGCTGCCTAGATATCCGGTGTTTACCATGGTTACCAGCGCTAAGCAGGGAGGACGCTGGTAACTATGACAAACAGCACGCGCTGCCTAGATACCTGCTGTTTATCATAGTTACCAGTGTCCTCCCGCTTCCAGCGATGTGGAGGTGGCTCCCTGGTCCCTGGTCACTGAGGAGATCTGCCTGTTTGACAGCTCCCCAGGGACCAGGTAATGACGCACCAATGATCCCTACAGGTTCGTTATCGTTGTCGGGATCAATGTTGCATCGTTGTGTGTGACGGGAGCTTAAATGTCCAAGCAAAGTGGATTCTGTGCATCTAAAGACAATGCTTAACTGAGCAGTTTTGGTGCTTTTCTTTTCTCTATAGGCTTCTATTTAGAGCCTGAAAAGAATGCAGGTAAAAAAAACGCAAATCTTAAACACAAAATCAAAGCTTTTTTGTAATAGTAAAAAAAAAAAACATAAATAATGCAGATTCATATCTGCATTATAAATACATTAATTAAGGGTAAGAACACGTAAAACAAATTCAGCGAACATGCAATACTCAGAGAGGATCGTTATTGTGCCATGTGGTGCAGAAACTGTAGAAAACAGGCAGAAGAAAAGTAGAAGAAGCAAAACTTTTACGCTACATGTTAACGAGCGTGGCCTTAGGCATTATGTTTTTATTCAATTTTGATGGGTTTAATAGAAAAAAATAATCAATCATGCCATGCTTTTATGCCATTTTTCAATCACCTAAAAATCTGATTGCTGAGTTGTGCAGGTCGTTACAATTACAGGGACACCAGATATTTCCATGTTATTTTCTGATATATGATATTTAATATTTTTTTTTTTAAAAAAAAAAAGAACATTAAAATTCGATTGTTGTAATTGTTTTGTTAGAATATCATCAAAAATCAATATCATATTGCCACGTTTCATGAGCCTTGAAACACGTTGACTAATAAATCAATATTATATTTACCCTTTGATGTCTCGTGGAGTTCGGCAGTGTGGTTTTTAACCCTTCACCTACCCTACTTCAATTTTCTGAAATAATGACCTTGGGGTTTTCATTGGCTGTGAGCCATAATCATCAACATTAACATAAATAAACGCTTGAAATAGATCACTTATGTTTGTGTGACGTGAGTCACGACAGAAATATCTGAGTCTCAGAGGTGAAGAAACAGACAACAATAATAGAAAGTAAATAAAATAATATTACTTACTGGAAGTAAAGCGAGTTGAAAATGATCCAAGGTCAGTTCCAGGAATTAGCGCAGTAATGGCCACTTTACACACACCAACTTATCTGTCCAACTTCTGAACAACTTACTGGTTGCAGTGAAATCATGGACACATTGCTCCATTTTGTGGCTGTGTACAAATGGAGCAATGTGTCCATGATTTCACTGCAACCAGTAAGTTGTTCAGAAGTTGGACAAATAAGTTGGTGTATGTAAAGTGGCCCTAACAGCAAGGGGCAATCAGAGACAAAGTTCACTTTACAAGCCAAAGTCAGAAAAACCAGGAGGACAAAACATAACACAGGGGGCAGGCAATAAGAGTAGTCAGGTCACAGGCAAATGGACAAAGTCAGGTAAGAGAATAAAGTCAGGCTAGGGTCACACTTGGGAGCCTGCATCCAGTAACTGAATGCATTACTGGATCCAGTTTTTCCCCTTGTCTGTTTGGAGGCATTTTTACCGGATCAGGTACCTACAGTGCCTACAAGTAGTATTCAACCCCCTGCAGATTTAGCTGGTTTGATAAGATGCCAATAAGTTAGAGCCTTCAAACTGCAAACGAGAGTAGGATATATTAACAGAAGCATAAATCTTACAAACCAAAAAGTTATGTTGCTCAGTTGAATTTTTATAAATTTTAAACATAAAAGTGTGGGTCAATTATTATTCAACCCCTATGTTTAATATTTTGTGGAATAACCCTTGTTTGCAATTACAGCTAATAATCGTCTTTTATAAGACCTGATCAGGCCGGCACAGGTCTCTGGAGTTATCTTGGCCCACTCCTCCATGCAGATCTTCTCCAAGTTATCTAGGTTCTTTGGGTGTCTCATGTGGACTTTAATCTTGAGCTCCTTCCACAAGTTTTCAATTGGGTTAAGGTCAGGAGACTGACTAGGCCACTCCAACACCTTGATTTTTTCCCTCTTGAACCAGGCCTTAGTTTTCTTGGCTGTGTGCTTTGGGTCGTTGTCTTATTGGAAGATGAAATTACGACCCATCTTAAGATCCTTGATGGAGGAGCAGAGGTTCTTTGCCAAAATCTCCAGGTAGGCCATGCTATGCATCTTCCCATGGATGCGGACCAGATGGCCAGGCCCCTTGGCTGAGAAACAGCCCCACAGCATGATGCTGCCACCACCATGCTTGACTTTAGGGATGGTATTCTTGGGGTCGTATGCAGTGCCATCCAGTCTCCAAACGTCACGTGTGTGGTTGGCACCAAAGATCTCGATCTTGGTCTCATCAGACCATAGAACCTTGAACCAGTCTGTCTCAGAGTCCTCCAAGTGATCATGAGCAAACTGTAGACGAGCCTTGACATGACGCTTTGAAAGTAAAGGAACCTTACGGGCTCGTCTGGAACGGAGACCATTGCGGTGGAGTACGTAACTTATTGTATTGACTGAAACCAATGTCCCCACTGCCATGAGATCTTCCCGGAGCTCCTTCCTTGTTGTCCTTGGGTTAGCCTTGACTCTTCGGGCAAGCCTGGCCTCGGCACGGAAGAAAACTTTCAAAGGCTGTCCAGGCCGTGGAAGGCTAACAGTAGTTCCATAAGCCTTCCACTTCCAGATGATGCTCCCAACAGTGGAGACAGGTAGGCCCAACTCCTTGGAAAGGGTTTTGTACCCCTTGCCAGCCTTGTGACCCTCCACGATCTTGTCTCTGATGGCCTTAGAATGCTCCTTTGTCTTTCCCATGTTGACCATGTATGAGTGCTGTTCACAAGTTTGGGGAAGGTCTTAAATAGTCAGAAAAGGCTGGCATAAGAGAGAATTAATCCACACATGTGAAGCTCATTTTTATTTGTGCCTGAACTACTTCTTAATACTTTAGGGGGACCAAACAGAATTCTGGTGGTTTGAGGGGTTGAATAATAAATGACCCTCTGACTTAACTTTTAACGCTTTAAAAAAAAAAAAAAAAGAAAAAAAAAAAATTTATTGTGGCACTGCATTTCCCACTTCCAGGCTGATCTACAGTCCAAATGTCACAATGCCAAGTTAATTCCGCATGTGTCAACCAGCTACATCTGCAGGGGGTTGAAAACTACTTGTAGGCACTGTATATGTACCATCAGGTACTGGATCAGGTTCCTATAGGGTCCCAGGTTTTACTAAAAGGCCAAAAAATGTTGCAGACCCTATTAAAACCTGACTCCAGTAGACGATTGCACTTTAGCAAACAATTGTTAACATTGGAGTCTATGGGTCAGGTACCTGATCAGGTTTTCAGGATGAAAAACTGGATCCAGTAACTGGATTGCACTTTCGTATGATCGGCAAGGTACTCCTTCAGCATCTTTACAAACGTTGCAGTCCTTGTGACAGTACCCCGTACCTGAGGGCCTGTGCTATGGAAGGGGCTGAGAAAACTCTCCCAGATCTTTGAGAGTGTTCCCCTACCTCTGCTGAATTGGATTTGTGCCTCTCTCGGCCGGACGCCTTGGTTGTACACCGAACTGTGACCTCAAGTGTTTTCAGAAGGGAATTTTTTGACTAATTCCGCAACTAGGACCTTCTGGTACTGCAGCATTTTTGTAGACCTCACCGCCTCGGGAATAGAGATATAAAGTGTCACCAACCAGTAATGAGTGTCCGCCAAGATGTTGATAACGCGAGGGTCACAAGACAGGCAGCATCACATAAAGTCAGCCATGTGCGCCAGACTGTTAACAGGCAAGACTTCATGTCCTCACCAACAGGATGACTGACCATTCTGTCGTCATCATTCTCCTCCTCCTTTCCCCTGTCCTCTGACCATCCACGCTAAACAGACAGTATGACGGTTGTGCATGTATTACCGTCAATTCCGCATGAAAGTGGCTCCATTTCTTTATCCTCCTCGTCATAGTCCTCCAATGCATGTTGGGATGAGATGAGGCTGGTCTGTGTGTAATCAACGCGTACGGTTTATTGCTCCAACTCATCGTGCTCTGCCTGCAATGCATCGTCTTTGATTTTGAGCAGACAGAATTTTAGAAGACAGAGAAGCGGGATGGTGACGCTAATGATGGCGTCATCGCCCCTCACCATCTTGGTGGAGTCCTCAAAGTTTTGGAGGACGGTACATATGTCGGACATCCATGTCCACTCCTGAGGTCTTATGTGTGGAGTTTGAACCGTATACCGACGACCTAGTTGATGCAGGTAGTCAACAACTGCCCTCTTCTGCTCACAAATCCTGACCAACATGTGGAGAGTGGAATTCCAATGCGTGGGGACATCACACACCAGTCTGTGATACGGAATCTTCAAACGCTGCTGAAAGCTGGCAAGGGCGGCTGAAGCAGTAGGTGACTTTCTAAAATGGGCACACAGGAGGCGTACTTTTTCGAGCAGATCCGACAGCAGCTCCGGGTAGGATTTAAGAAACCGCTGAACTACGAGGTTGAGCACATGGGCCACGCATGGAACATGTGTCAGCTCGCCTCGCCTCAGAGCTGTCACCAGGTTCCGGACATTGTCACACATGACCATGCCTAGCTGTAGGTTCAGTGGTGTGAGTCAATGATCTGCCTGCTGTTTCAGAGCTTTCCACAACTCTTCAGCATTGTGGAGTGTGTCAACTATGCATATTAGCTGCAGCACAACCTGTTGCCACTTAGCCAAGGAAGTGCTGCAGTGCTTCCAGCTTGGGACTGGTGTAGAGGGTGAAGTGGAGGAGGAGGAGGAGGCTGAGGATCATGATGTTCCAGCGTTGTACACTGTTGGTGAAACCCTGACTGAGTTAGGGCCTGCAATCCTTGGTGTCGGAAGGACCTGTTCAGTCCCAAGCTCAGACTGGGTCCCGGCTTCCAGAATATTAACCCAGTGTGTCGACAGCGAGATGTACCGCCCCTGCCCACAAGTACTTGTCCACGTGTCCGTGGTTAGGTGGACTTTTCCGGAAATGACGTTGTTAAGGGCACGTGTAATGTTTTGTGACACGTGGTTATGTAATGCGGGGACAACACACTGGGAGAAATAGTGGCGGCTGTTGACCAAGTAACATGGGACGGCCACCGCCATCAGGTCACGGAATGCCTCCGTCCCCACTAGCCTAAAAGGTAACATTTCCAGCGTAAGCATTCGTGAAATGTGCGAATTTAGATGTGTGGCATGTGGGGCGTTGGCAGCGTATTTGCACTTGCGTTCCAAAGATTTGTGTATTGTATGGATAACTGAACGCAGCGCTGGGACAAGGACGTGGTTGATGATGGTGCTATTTCTGCTTGTGGAATTGCAGGTGCAGGACAGGAGGCATCTTCGCATGCAGTATGGACAGGGGATTGGCTTGCACGCACAACAGTGGAAGATGCAGTGTTGTCACCCGCAGACACTGCTCCTGGACTCTGGTGTACATCCCACAAAGTCGGGTGCTTGGCTGACATGTGCCTGATCATGCTGGGCGTGGTCAGGCTGCTAGTTTTGCTACCCCTGCTGATGCTGGCATGGCAGGTGTTGCAAATGGCCTTTTTGGAATTATCTGCAGACACCTTAAAAAACAGCCAAACTCAGGAAGACCTAACAGTTGTACTGGCAATTTCTATCATGTTGTTGTGACGGGGAATGGTTGCCTGCCTTCTGCCTGCGGTCACCACCCTGCTTCTTCAGGCCTGTTGTGATGCTATGCCTCCCTCCCCCTGTGCACTGCTGTCCTCGCTCTGCATGTCCTCCTGCCAGGTTGGGTCAGTTACTGGATCATCCACTACGTCGTCTTCCACTTCCTTACCCTAGTCCTCCTCTTGACTTTCTGGCAATTGTGTTTCATCATCGTCCACCTCTTGTTGAGACACGTTTCCACTGTTGCCTTCGTGAGACCGTGGCTGCTCAAATATTTGGGCATCAGTACATACGATCTGCTCATGACCCACTTCAAGTGGAGCTGGCGAGAGGCCAGAATCTAAGAATGGATAAGTGAACAGCTCTTCAGAGTGTCCAAGTGTAGGATGAGTTATGTCCGGGTCCGGGCACTAGGCATGGTGGGAGGAAGGAGGATCAGGGTGTGGAATGTGCGGTCCAGTCTCACGGCTACTGACACTTGTCAGTGTGGAAGACAGGGTGTTTGTGGTGGTGCCAAACTGACTGTAAGCATTATTCGCTATCCAAATAACAACCTGTTTACACTGGTCTTTGTTTAATAGTGGTGTACTGCAGCTGTCCCCTACAAATTGGGACAGGAAGGTCAAGCGAGATGCTGTGGGCGTTTGTCGTGGCGCAATTCGAGCTTGCACATGGCCTCAGCCTCTGCATGCACCACCATCACGTCCAGTTCCTTGTCCCTTGCCACCGGCCTTGCGTATTTGCAATGATGTGCTGCCTGTACACAGCTAAATGAAGAGAGAGAGGGGAGGGGGACAAGAGGCGCAATAGTGCCCTTATCACTTAGACACTAATTTTCAGCGGTGAAAAAAAGGCAATCCACTCACCTACTCCAGTTGTGTGACCCACAACTGGCTTGAAAGCATGTAGGATAATATCCTGATGGCTGCTGCTGGACCTCCACCGTTTCCACACACGTGTGGTTGAACCAGTAAATTCAGGGAAAGAAGGTGTACTCCGGTCCGCGCTGCCAAGTTCATCAAAGAAAACCCAAGACGAAGTTCTGATCGAATCCTTCTTTATTTTCCTCCTACGCGTTTCAGTGCCCACCTGGCACCTTCATCAGGGATCCCTGATGAAGGTGCCAGGTGGGCACTGAAACGCGTAGGAGGAAAATAAAGAAGGATTCGATCAGAACTTCGTCTTGGGTTTTCTTTGATGAACTTGGCAGCGCGGACCGGAGTACACCTTCTTTCCCTGAATTTACAGCTAAATGAAGGCATCCAAAAGATGGTTTTTAGCTGAGATGACAGATTAGAGATTAAATTACAGCAGGTATACCGGTCAGTCACAAACGCTGAGATGAGTATATACATCCACAGACAGCTGTTTCGGGGTGTTGCCCCTCATCAGTGTGGAGTAGGATTCTGGCTAGGTGGGAGCAAGGCCTAGCAGACCAACATGACAAAGCATTTACTGATCTCAGGGTGACCAGTCCAAGAAAACACTGCGGGCAGCTGGCTAAAGCGCTCACACACAGAATCCTACTCCACACTGATGAGGGGCAACACCCCGAAACAGCTGTCTGTGGATGGATACCTGGCCTTGGTATTCCCTTGTCATATCTCTAAATTTGTAAAAGAGTTGGATATTGACTAAAAGGGCCACTTAATATGGTGGTTATGGTGTTCTCCGCAAGGAGCCACCCCTTGGCTGGGTCCTTCCCTGGAAGGATATATGGCTAGTCCTGTGTTTGAGACTCCTAACTGAGGCTCCACAGACTCTATTTGCATATTCATAATTCCCAGGGGGCAATGTGCCTAGGAATTCACTGTGTTTGAGCGCTTTAGCCAACTGCCCGCAGTGTTTTCTTGGACTGGTCTCCCTGAGATCAGTGAATGCTTTGTGATGTTGGTCTACTAGGTCTTGCTTCCACCTAGCCAGAATCCTACTCCACACTGATGAGGAGCAACACCCCGAAACAGCTGTCTGTGGATGGATACCTGGCCTTGGTATTCCCTTGTCATATCTCTAAACTTGTAAAAGAGTTGGATATTGACTAAAAGGGACACTTAATATGGTGAAATTCACTGTGTTTGAGCGCTTTAGCCAGCTGCCCGCAGTGTTTTCTTGGACCAGTGAATGCTTTGTGATGTAGGGAAAACTATGGAAGATCCACTTCCTAATAATGGGAACCATATTTAAGTAGACCCTCATGCAAGTCTCTATCCAGGGGCATTGGAGTGCCTCCCAATTTTTGGCTGCCCTGCCTAGGGCAATACTACAAAGGACCCACTTCCTTAAAATGGGCACATGATTTAAAGAGGCCCTCATGCACGTCTCTAACCAGAGGCATCAGAGTGCCACACAATTTTTTTAAACAAAATCTTTCACGTAATCCAAAAAACTAACATACACCAACTCTGTCTCACAAGTGGGTATGAGTCCTTAATATTTTCTCCATGAAAATCCATTTTGGTTTCATTTTGTAACGTTTTCTTGACAGTCCGTAAAAGTGGCATAATACTCTGACAACATTGTTCACAGCAGTGACCTTGGAGTTTGAAATGCTTACAGGGGTCTTCCCCATGCTGTTCCCATTTCATTTGAGCACTGCTCTGATACTTTTGTGACATTTTTAGGGTTTATCCATGCTGCCGGGGGTCATGCCAGAAAAATACTCGGGTCTCCCATAGTATAACATTGGGCTCGGTGCTCGGGCTGAGTACACGAGTATCTTGGGATGCTCGGCCTGAGCTTCGAGCACCCGAGCATTTTAATACTCGCTCATCTCTAGTAGCAGTATTATCTGCCTATGGAGTCAACATCTGTACTGCAGCTTAAAAGATACAAAATTCTCCCTCTTACATCACCAAAGCCTGTAGCTCAGAGGTTTATCTGCTGCTTGTGTGGTGCACCTGTGGTCTGGTCACCACAAAGGTACTACAGCTAATCAATAGGTGTGGTATCCCACTACCAGGTAAGGAGTGAACACTAACCCGAAACACGCACATCTGCACCCAACACCCATCCTGACTCCTGGCCAGGAGATAGAAGGGGGTGGAAGTGACCTCATATGAGGAGCCCCATCTGCTGGCAGGAGGAGGGAAGGAGGGAGTAGGCAGAGGAGGTAGGAACAGAAAGTAGAAAAGCAGAGAGGAGGAGTTAGTTCAGTTGAAGGGAAAAGTTAAGCTGAGAGGAACACCTAGTACAATGGAGTTCTAGGGGAGGCTAGTACCAGGGGAGGAGTGGAACCGGTGGGTATGTCGCCATGGAACCCTGGCCAGAGGGACCCCATTCCAGCAACCACCCCAGGTTGCTTCTGGAGGAACTAGGTTGCAAGAGGAGACCGGCCCCGATCTGGCGACAACACTTTAACGTTGAGCCAGAAAATTGGAGGCGGCTGAGCTGCAGGCTCAGTTACCAGCAATCATAGACATGTTCCAAAACGGTGGCTAGACCTAGAGTCAGAGGACATATCAAGTTGTTCAACAAGGCCTGCAGTCATCTGCTTGGGACACTGTAGCACGAAGGTGCAGGGCTGGAGAGGAGAATAGCCAGTGCAGGAAGTCAACCTGGAAAGGCTTACAGAGGAGAGCCTCGGTGTAGTGAATCCGAATTGCCTGGGAGTTGACCGGACTGCTGACCCAAAGGACACGGTGCCCCTGTTGGGCTGTAACTGTTGAACTGTGAGTAAAGGTTCAAGAACTGAAACCTCGGTGTCCTCCTGTTATTCCCCATGCCCTCCTGCACCACTGCTACAATCACCATCATCTCCATAGACTATCACAACAACCTGGAGGTCCCGCTCCACCTTTGAGGAGCAATACTATCCTGGCTGCCGCACCATCCGCACAAGAGGCCTAAATAAGCAGAGTTGGCCATCCCTGGCTGAATACCACAGGTGGCGCCACAAAAAGACTATCGATATTCCCTGTAAATAAACTTCCATCACTGCGTGGCCAGGACCACAGAGCTGGGCCACAGCCACTGTGACCTCTCAAAGAATCAGCTGGCCCGGCTGCTGAGTGCGCCCCTCCCTTGTGGCCGAAGCACATGCAAGTGTGGAAGTTGTTGGTTCCAAGAGTTTCTCTCTGGTTGACCAGAGAAAATAATTGTTTATTTAATTTATGTATGTGTGCAGAGAGACGCTTCCCGAGGAGGAAGAGGTGAGCTGGCAACAAAAAAGTGAAAGGAAATCGGGACAATACCCTGGCTTTTGGGATAGTTGGAGATAATGGGAGAGCCCTCAAATCAGGACACTCCTGCTGAATCCATGACGGTTGGAAGCTATGGTATGACTCGAGGCCAGGATAGTACACTATAGAACATGAAGTTAAATATCAGATTGTTAAAGTATTCACTTTTTCTCTAAAATATATTGAAATACAGCTAAAGGCTTCATTACTATTATAAATTTTAAAAAATCAAAAAATTTGTATTTCTTTTTCATTACGTAAAGGTCAAAAAAGTATTTAAATATCTGTAAAAAACTTTAACTGGAGTTCACATGCCTCTACAATATAGAAGAAAAAGAAAGAATGGCTTTGTGGGAATCAATTTCCCCATTGATGCACAAAAATGAGCTAATATTCTTCTATTATTGCCAAGAAAAACAGTACCCAGATGCTGCTCCTCTTTCCTATTCTCAAAATCATTCCCATTCAGGTCCTAAAATGTAGAATTTTCATTTATAGACTTTCATGTAGTATAAAAAATGTGTATGTTTTTAATAAATGATGATAACTTGGTTATAATGGGTAAGTAAAAAAAAGCTTCAAAGATACATTTCCACATGCTTTTAATTCCACTGTCTCTAATGTGTAATTAATAAAATAATAAATTGACCTCATTAAGTTTGAAACTTTAAGATAATTTTTATCCAGATCATCCTATCTTACTTAAAAATAAGCATAGGAATTTATGTTGTAGCTCTTCTGTGTTTTGTATAGAATTATTCTTCTTAGCCAAAATATTTACTTTTCCTGTAGGTATTTATGTTCCTCTGCTGACAAAGTATGTTATAGTTCGTCAACAGCTCAGCAGTTAAATTTATTGAAACAGAGAAAATTTTGAGTAGATATCTCCTGAGCTGGTTTCACATTGAGATATTTTCATGTTCGTTGGGATTCTATTTTTTGCAGGACCCCACGGACAGGAAAAGACAGGATCCGATGTGCCTCCAGATGCCATTTCTGTGTCCGGGTCCGTGATTTTCACAGATCCGGACACAGAAAGAGCTGGGAGGAGGCAAGCGGGGCACTTTCACTTTCACAATGTATATACATATGTATATACAATATAGAAAGTACATACAATGTACATATAATGTATATACATACATTGCATTGTATATACATACATTGCGGAAGTGAAATTAACTAATGAAAGTGTTAAAAATAAAAAAAATATCCTTACCTCTCCGAGTCCCATGATGCGCCCCATCTAGTTCCGAGTGCTTAAAGCGAACCTGTCACCCCCTCCAGGCATCTAAAGATAACATAGCCACCTTCTGCAGCACTAAGGCTGCAGTCTCAGAAGGTGTCTATAGCATTTATGCTCTCTTGATTCACTGAAATAAAGACTTTTATAAAATCTGTTTCAAACCAGATCCAAGACCGGTAGGCGGGTTTTCAAGTGTCTGTCTCCCTCCTCTGTGGTGTCAGTCATCCCTCTCTGCTCTCTGTGCGCCGCCTCCAGGGCCATCTCCCTGGCGGGGCGAGGCTACGCGATCAGCTGTTCGGTCACATGACCGGCCACTGCAGTCATGTGACAGATCAGCTGATCGGGTAGCCCCGCCAGGTCCTTTAGCCCTCGGAACTACGTGGCGTATATCGCGGGACACGCCGTAGAGGTGAGGATATTTTTTTTTTATTTTTAACACTTGCTTTAGTTAATTTCACTTCCGCTATGTATGTATATACATTGCGGAAGTGAAATTACACAGGAACAGAGCAGTTTTAGTGTACTGAGCATGCGCAGTACACTGAAATCGGGTCCGGGAAATAATCTGATGTTTTCTAGGACCCGTGCTCCACAGGCCCCAAGTTTATTGCCGCAGACCGGGTCGGATCCTATTCCGTCGGATCAGTGACAAATCGGATGGCAATAGAGCACCGACCGGTACTCATTGGGTGGCCAAATTGGATCCGTGGCTGTCCGTTGTAAAACCAAGGATCCCCAAAAACGCAATGTGAAACCAGCCTTATACAGCCCATATATAGAGCTTCGATTCAAACATATTTACCAGAAAGTATAAGTCCCAGAAGTGGAATTCAATAGTCCATTAAATTACACATGGTTGTGTTATGGGTAGAGGTGAATTAAACATTTTGCGCACCATTTGCTCAACATTTTTCAAGCA
>JARQOC010003910.1:0-13246 GCA_033576535.1 Allobates femoralis | reverse complement strand
GGGCTATGTCCCCAGGATGGGAAAATGGGGTCTATTTACCCGGATGGAGGATGAGGGAAATTTTACCAGGATGGGGATGGGGGCTATGTCCCAAGGATGGAGGATGAGGGTTATGTACCAGGATGGAGGATGAGGGCTATGTCCCGGAAAGAAGGCTGAGGGCTACGTACCGGGAAAGGGGGGATGAGAACTATGTATAAAGAAGGAGGATGGGGGCTTTATACCAGGACTAGGATCGGGGTTTTATGTACTAGGAAGGAGGATGAGGTCTATGAAAACGGGGAGGGGATATGGGGGTTATGTACCAGGTTGGAGGATGAAGGCTTTTGTTCCAGGAGGGGGAATGAGGGCTTTGTACCGGGATGGGGTTCATATACCGGGGATGGGGGGCCCGCCCATTTCCCCCCTTTGTTTTTTTTGGGGGTAAAATTAGGGGCCTCGGCTTATATTTGGGTTGGCTTTATACTCGAGTATATATGGTATATAACAGGAGGGGTGATCATATATATAGCAGGATATGAGACCATATATACAGCAGGCTGGAAAAAACCCATAGCAGGCGGGGAAACAAATTTTGCAGGAGGAGACCATAAAAACTGTGTATATATATATATATTATCCCAGGGGGGCCTTTAATATGCTTGCATAAAAAAAAAATTTAGGAATGGTTGGTGATATCACCTTCCTGTCTGTGGCCATTAGTATAGGGGAGGGGGAAAATTGTCCAGAGGGGAGGTGACCATGGGGGGGCCTTTTTTGAAGTCGGAATTTTGGATCCATCTTTTTTTTTTTCAGGGGGAAGAGGGTCATGTGACACATCAAACTTTTGAGAATTTCATAAGAAAAACAATGGTGGGGTTTATTTAGGAAAAACCATAAAAAATGGCCCCCCCTGTATATATAGCAGAATGGGGGTATTAATATATAAAGATGGAGGAGAGGGGGGGGATTTGTAAAAACTCTTTAGGATTTCTAATGCTACACAAGATCTGTACATCTGACCTAAATGCATAAAGGGGTTGGGGGCCCCAAATCCAGATTTCTCACCGGGGCCCCGGGGCTCTAGTTTTAAAGCCCCTGCGAAATTTGGCTGTCCCGCATACCTAAGATGGATCAGTTTCCACATGAAACACATTAAAAAGTCTATTGTCTATGGCCAGGCCCTCAGATAGAACCGTATCTTCTCCAACCCAACGGACACGGATGAACACTTAAACCACCTAAAAAATATGGGTTCTTTCACCCCATTGCCGAGCAGGATACCTAGTCCCTTGCTGGTCCTGATGTTTACCCTCAATAGGGAGATGGCAGGTGGGAGCACTAGTCCCAACCAATGCACTAAAAACAACAAGAGGGGAAGGAAACACAGACAGGGAAATGACAAAACAGCTTCACGGCTGCTGCCACACTCCAAGTCAATTAGCAAACTTCATCAGAAATGCTTATTTATTACCCCATAGATGGGGAGCACAACACTATAGAGAGAATCGCACCGTAAGGTACCAAGATAAGACAAATGTTGAACACGACAGCTCAGTATTATGCAAAATGATTTATTCGTAGGTTAAAACCAGTATAAATTGGGGATGGGGATGGGGAACAGAGGAACCTGGGTAACAACCACAGGTGGTGGGCACACACTTATCCAGAAGTAGACACCAACATAGTATAGAAAAATTTCTGGTGTAAATGAGTTATACTCTAGATGACAATAAACCATTGAGTATGCAGTCCATTTAAAGTAAAAAATCAGCCATAATGCAAGATTATATACAGCTGTTGTACATATAGAATTGTATACAGCTGTAGTACATATATGTCTAAGGATGTATACAGTGATACATGACACCTATAAATAGATAGACCTGCTAAGTTCAAAGAGATATATATACCCAATAGTGAAAAGCATAGAGTGTAACACTGAGTGGCAGCAATCGCCAGCACCTGCTAAGCAGATGTCCTGGTGTCTCTCACCTAGTGGCTCCTGGTCAGGATAAGGGGTGCCGACCCCAACAGCCGTTTCGGGCGACCTTCGTCAGGGGGTCACCAGAATCCGGGAGGGAGACGTTTAAAAAGGCTGGCCAGCCAAGGGGATTGCGCTCCGGTGTGACGCGCCAAGTCAGCATCAGTCAGCTTCACCAGAGTAGTACCTTCTCTTCATGTCGCCAGGCCAGGAATGAAGTTCAATCACCAGCAAGGAATGCTGGATTAATTTCCCATATAAAGGAGATGTAAGTGATCACAAAGTAGCCACACCTGGGAAGAGAACTGAGGAGCATTGGTAGCAACAGAAACTGACATAAACTCCCACACTGCCAAAGGAAAGAAACACAAACAGGAATGAGACCCAGGTCCCAAAACTGCACAATTCTCCAAAGTAAGAGAGACGATCGTCAAATACTGCCAAGAAACTTCACCATATCCTACACAAGGATGACCGACTGAACATAATATTCAAAGACCCTCCCTCGCTGTGCTACAGACAACTGCCTAATGTAAGAAACATCATGGTCCGAAGTTTGATGCCCTCAGATACACCGAGAGGAACGTATCCTTACAATGGGAAGAGCTGCAAGACCTGTGCACACATAGAGACAGGATACAGATCAGAATTATAAGATTCCTGGGACATTCACAGGCTCCTCTTCCAATGTGGTATATTTAATCATGTGCACTATATGTCCTGTGGGGTCGTCTATGTTGGGGAAACAGGACCGAGACTCAAAACAATAATGAGGTCTCATCGTCACAAGATTACAGAAAAAACTAAATCCATTTACCAGTAGCCAAACACTTTTGTGGTCCAGGACATAACATTGACAATATGAAAGCTGCCATAGTAAAAGGCCATTTCCAATCACAGAAACATTGAAGGGTCTGTGAACACAAGCTCATTACAACCTCTGACTCTATCACAAGGATTGAAGACTCCAAGACTACAAGTTCTGTGAGGGCACCAGGTTTACATATAAATTAGGGCCATAAAAACTTTCACACCACTATGCCTGAATAATTAACGATTCTCTTTCTAATGTCCATTTATTATACCTTGCATCTGCTCTGGTTGTGTATTTCTGTTTCTTCTAATATTTTGTCATCCCATGCCTGATGAAGAGACCTGAGAAGTATTTTGTTTCTCCCACTGAGAGCAATCTATCTTTAAGTACAATAGAATGTTTTATGGTGGAAGCGGCACAGTATATGCCTATGGATAGTGGAGACAGTGACATCTTGTGGTTATGCTGGTAATTACAAGCAGCGATACCTGACTCCTGGTCAGCGGCCTCACATCTCTCCAGCAGGTCACTGCTCCGGGGGATGAGGACGTTCCTCTTCCTCAGGTCTTTATACTCTTCCTGAACCCTGATTGTGTCGCTCTGTACGTTTTGCCGCTTCTCTTTTATCGCCTGCAGCTCCTTCTGATGCTGCGTCTGATTATCCAGGATCGGAGGTAATATGGTTTCCTGCAAGGAGCGATAATCTTCTTGGAGGAAGGATAGATTTTTTTGCAACCAAAATCGATATTCCTGCGCCATTTCCAGCTCCTCCAGCTGACGGCTGTGGTTTGCACGTAGAGCCGCCACCTCCTCCTCAGCGCAAGACAAATGAACACTGGCCTGCAAATCTGAAGAGCAAAGATAGACATAAAGTGTAGACAGAACCAGAGCATCAAAGACATTATTGCTGTATTTGCCTATCAGTGACAGGTCTGTGCAAAAGGTTTAGGCAGGTGGAGAAAAATGCTGCAGGGTAAGAAGCTTTCAAAATAGAAGAGAATAATAGTTTTTCGTCTTGTACTTTAAGAATAAACTCAGCAGTAGGCTGCTCCAAACATCTTGGAGAACCAAATCAGATCTAAGTATGTGGCTGTTGTTCCAAACATCTTGGAGACCTGCCCACAGATCTTCTGTGTATGATTCTGTTGCTCCAAACATCTAGGAGAACCAACCCCCAATCTTCTGTGTGTGAGGCTGTTGCTCCAAACATCTTGGAGAACCAACCCCAGATCTTCTGTGTAGGAAACTGTTGTTCCAAACATCTTGGAGACCTGACACCAGATCTTCTGTGTATGAAGCTGTTTCAAACATCTTGGAGAATTGACCCCAGATCTTCTGTGTATAAGGCTGTTGTTCCAAACATCTTGGAGAACTGACCCAGATCTTCTGTGTATGAGGCTGTTGCTCCAAATATCTTGGAGACCTGACACCAGATATTCTCTGTATGAGGCTGTTGTTCCAAACATCTTGGAGATCTGGCCCACAGATCCTCTGTGTATAAGATACTGTTGCTCCAAACATCTTGGGAGACCTGACACCAGATCTTCTGTGTATGATTCTGTTGATTCAAACATCTTGGAGACCCGACCCCAGATCTTCTGTATGAGGCTTGTGTGGATCCTTCTGTCTCTTGATCCCAGATAGACGGGATGATGTCAGATCAGGGCTCAGCGGGGGATGGATCATCACTTCCACAGAAGATCTGAGATCAGTTCACCAAGATGTTTGGAACAACAGCGGTCACCACATATTCATGGGATTTACATTTATCTTTTGTTCATTTACTTTGTATTTTGGTGTAAAAAACAAATAATAACTGTTAACCCTTCAGTGTATGAAAGCTTCTTACTTTGCAGTTTTTCTTCCAAACCTGCCTAAAACGTTTGCTCTGACTGTGCCTATGAACTACGGCTTTCTGATGTCTGCAATTTGTAGCCCCCATCACCCCCATCAGAAAGGTCATTTGGGTTGAATGAATGATAAATAAATTTTACTAATATTTCAGTTAATCTTTTTTTATATTGTCACGTGGAAACCATCAGCAAGCAGGTCCATAGCTCTGTATATACATATATATACCGTATATACACATGTGTGTATGTTTAGATTGTGAGCTCCAATGGGGACAGAGATTCAAATGTATGTAATGCGCGATGGAATTAATAGCACTATAGAAATGAATACATTTTATATAATATAAAATCTACACATAATACGTAATAAAATATAAATAAATATATATTGTGAGGTATACCAGGAATGTACATAGCCAGTGTGTATCGCACAGACAGAGGTCTGAGCAAGCAGATATTGGCCAATGTGTGTACCAAGACCCCCAGAAAATAAAAAATTAAGAATAATGAGTTTTTTAAAAAAACGTAAGTTTTTTAAATTTTTTCCTCATTTTTTGCTTGTTAGCAAGTATACGATATTGGTAGTAGCTGTGTGCTACAACACACGTGTATATATATATATATATATATAATATAAAAAATACATAACACAAAAATTATATATTATATATAAAAAAAAAGTATAAAATAAATCAAGTGAATATTTATATATATATATATATATGTAATTAAAACATATATATGAAATATGAGTATATATTAAATAATAATAAATATGTACCATATTTACTGTTAGAACATATATACATGAGTATAAAACTATATAAAAAATAATAAAATATAGATATAAAAAAAATGCTGGTTGTTTTGGGGGTGAATGTGGGGATGTGTCTGAATATGACTTTCTATATGTTGGTAAATGCAGGATGACATTATAGGGGCTGCATGACGGATCGATCCCGTCGGCTTTAGGACTGTGACCACCAGCAGACAGAAGATATTACAATGAAGTTTCCCTATTTTACCCTTACAATTGATGAGCAGGGCGCCTGTGAGAGCGAGGAGGACGAGCAGCAGGAGCAGCGATCCCACCAACAGCCGCCGCCAGAAGGAAGATCCCGCTTTCGTCTGGGATGTGCAGCTCCTGTGAAGCATCAGAACAGGCAGGGGTTGTCTAGGATTAGAAAAACCTGATATCTTTCCTCCAAAAACAGCGCCCCCACTGCCTACAGGTTATGTCTGGTATTGCAGCTCAGCTCTAATGAAATAAATGGTGCAGAGCTGACAATGTATAGACAGGGGGCGCTGATGATGAAATTCTGGACATTCCCTTCTCTATAGAGCGGCTTTATCTGTCATGGTCAGGCTCAGCACTCACAGGTCTTCAGAGCGGTTCTTCTTATCGTCCATCCTCAGGGTTTCTTGTCCTCGGTCCATGGGCTCCATCTTCACGGTCTGTCGCTGGATATTCTATGTCTCATCTTATAGCCTCCTCCACCGTCCTTCTCATTCCATCATGGATACATTGTTGCGTTGGAAAGTCAGAATATAGAAGGATATGTGGAGAATGTAACGTTACCGGAGCAGATCCTATATTATCAGTTATTGCATTGTAATAACGCTGAAAAATAATATTACACTAACTGGCAGTCCTATGTAAGATGAGAGAACAAATAATTATCAGGAGGAAAACTCATATTGCTACAAGAGGAATATAATAGTGAGTGCAGCTCTGGAGTATAATACAGGAGGTAACTCAGGATCAGTAATGTAATGTATGTACACAGTGACTGCACCAGCAGAATAGTGAGTGCAGCTCTGGAGTATAATACAGGAGGTAACTCAGGATCAGTATGTAATGTATGTACACAGTGACTGCACCAGCAGAATAGTGAGTGCAGCTCTGGAGTATAATACAGGAGGTAACTCAGGATCAGTAATGTAATGTATGTACACAGTGACTGCACCAGCAGAATAGTGAGTGCAGCTCTGGAGTATAATACAGGAGGTAACTCAGGATCAGTAATGTAATGTATGTACACAGTGACTGCACCAGCAGAATAGTGAGTGCAGCTCTGGAGTATAATACAGGAGGTAACTCAGGATCAGTAATGTAATGTATGTACACAGTGACTGCACCAGCAGAATAGTGAGTGCAGCTCTGGAGTATAATACAGGAGGTAACTCAGGATCAGTAATGTAATGTATGTACACAGTGACTGCACCAGCAGAATAGTGAGTGCAGCTCTGGAGTATAATACAGGAGGTAACTCAGGATCAGTAATGTAATGTATGTACACAGTGACTGCACCAGCAGAATAGTGAGTGCAGCTCTGGAGTATAATACAGGAGGTAACTCAGGATCAGTAATGTAATGTATGTACACAGTGACTGCACCAGCAGAATAGTGAGTGCAGCTCTGGAGTATAATACAGGAGGTAACTCAGGATCAGTAATGTAATGTATGGTACACCAAGTGACGTGACCAAGCAGAATAAGTGAGTGCAGCTCTGGAGTATAATACAGGAGGTAACTCAGGATCAGTAATGTAATGTATGTACACAGTGACTGCACCAGCAGAATAGTGAGTGCAGCTCTGGAGTATAATACAGGAGGTAACTCAGGATCAGTAATGTAATGTATGTACACAGTGACTGCACCAGCAGAATAGTGAGTGCAGCTCTGGAGTATAATACAGGAGGTAACTC
Source organism: Allobates femoralis (assembly GCA_033576535.1). Lineage (NCBI taxonomy): Eukaryota > Metazoa > Chordata > Amphibia > Anura > Aromobatidae > Allobates > Allobates femoralis. The sequence goes on along the minus strand of JARQOC010003910.1, from coordinate 5,908 downwards.
AGGATCAGTAATGTAATGTATATGTACACAGTGACTGCACCAGCAGAATAGTGAGTGCAGCTCTGGAGTATAATACAGGAGGTAACTCAGGATCAGTAATGTAATGTATGTACACAGTGACTGCACCAGCAGAATAGTGAGTGCAGCTCTGGAGTATAATACAGGAGGTAATTCAGGTCAGTAATGTAATGTATGTACACAGTGACTGCACCAGCAGAATAGTGAGTGCAGCTCTGGAGTATAATACAGGAGGTAACTCAGGATCAGTAATGTAATGTATGTACACAGTGACTGCACCAGCAGAATAGTGAGTGCAGCTCTGGAGTATAATACAGGAGGTAACTCAGGATCAGTAATGTAATGTATGTACACAGTGACTGCACCAGCAGAATAGTGAGTGCAGCTCTGGAGTATAATACAGGAGGTAACTCAGGATCAGTAATGTAATGTATGTACACAGTGACTGCACCAGCAGAATAGTGAGTGCAGCTCTGGAGTATAATACAGGAGGTAACTCAGGATCAGTAATGTAATGTATGTACACAGTGACTGCACCAGCAGAATAGTGAGTGCAGCTCTGGAGTATAATACAGGAGGTAACTCAGGATCAGTAATGTAATGTATGTACACAGTGACTGCACCAGCAGAATAGTGAGTGCAGCTCTGGAGTATAATACAGGAGGTAACTCAGGATCAGTAATGTAATGTATGTACACAGTGACTGCACCAGCAGAATAGTGAGTGCAGCTCTGGAGTATAATACAGGAGGTAACTCAGGATCAGTAATGTAATGTATGTACACAGTGACTGCACCAGCAGAATAGTGAGTGCAGCTCTGGAGTATAATACAGGAGGTAACTCAGGATCAGTAATGTAATGTATGTACACAGTGACTGCACCAGCAGAATAGTGAGTGCAGCTCTGGAGTATAATACAGGAGGTAACTCAGGATCAGTAATGTAATGTATGTACACAGTGACTGCACCAGCAGAATAGTGAGTGCAGCTCTGGAGTATAATACAGGAGGTAACTCAGGATCAGTAATGTAATGTATGTACACAGTGACTGCACCAGCAGAATAGTGAGTGCAGCTCTGGAGTATAATACAGGAGGTAACTCAGGATCAGTAATGTAATGTATGTACACAGTGACTGCACCAGCAGAATAGTGAGTGCAGCTCTGGAGTATAATACAGGAGGTAACTCAGGATCAGTAATGTAATGTATGTACACAGTGACTGCACCAGCAGAATAGTGAGTGCAGCTCTGGAGTATAATACAGGAGGTAACTCAGGATCAGTAATGTAATGTATGTACACAGTGACTGCACCAGCAGAATAGTGAGTGCAGCTCTGGAGTATAATACAGAGGTAACTCAGGATCAGTAATGTAATGTATGTACACAGTGACTGCACCAGCAGAATAGTGAGTGCAGCTCTGGAGTATAATACAGGAGGTAACTCAGGATCAGTAATGTAATGTATGTACACAGTGACTGCACCAGCAGAATAGTGAGTGCAGCTCTGGAGTATAATACAGGAGGTAACTCAGGATCAGTAATGTAATGTATGTACACAGTGACTGCACCAGCAGAATAGTGAGTGCAGCTCTGGAGTATAATACAGGAGGTAATTCAGGTCAGTAATGTAATGTATGTACACAGTGACTGCACCAGCAGAATAGTGAGTGCAGCTCTGGAGTATAATACAGGAGGTAACTCAGGATCAGTAATGTAATGTATGTACACAGTGACTGCACCAGCAGAATAGTGAGTGCAGCTCTGGAGTATAATACAGGAGGTAACTCAGGATCAGTAATGTAATGTATGTACACAGTGACTGCACCAGCAGAATAGTGAGTGCAGCTCTGGAGTATAATACAGGAGGTAACTCAGGATCAGTAATGTAATGTATGTACACAGTGACTGCACCAGCAGAATAGTGAGTGCAGCTCTGGAGTATAATACAGGAGGTAACTCAGGATCAGTAATGTAATGTATGTACACAGTGACTGCACCAGCAGAATAGTGAGTGCAGCTCTGGAGTATAATACAGGAGGTAACTCAGGATCAGTAATGTAATGTATGTACACAGTGACTGCACCAGCAGAATAGTGAGTGCAGCTCTGGAGTATAATACAGGAGGTAACTCAGGATCAGTAATGTAATGTATGTACACAGTGACTGCACCAGCAGAATAGTGAGTGCAGCTCTGGAGTATAATACAGGAGGTAACTCAGGATCAGTAATGTAATGTATGTACACAGTGACTGCACCAGCAGAATAGTGAGTGCAGCTCTGGAGTATAATACAGGAGGTAACTCAGGACCAGTAATGTAATGTATGTACACAGTGACTGCACCAGCAGAATAGTGAGTGCAGTTCTGGAGTATAATACAGGAGGTAACTCAGGATCAGTAATGTAATGTATGTACACAGTGACTGCACCAGCAGAATAGTGAGTGCAGCTCTGGAGTATAATACAGGAGGTAACTCAGGATCAGTAATGTAATGTATGTACGCAGTGACTGCACCAGCAGAATAGTGAGTGCAGCTCTGGAGTATAATACAGGAGGTAACTCAGGATCAGTAATGTAATGTATGTACACAGTGACTGCACCAGCAGAATAGTGAGTGCAGCTCTGGAGTATAATACAGGAGGTAACTCAGGATCAGTAATGTAATGTATGTACGCAGTGACTGTACCAGCAGAATAGTGAGTGCAGCTCTGGAGTATAATACAGGAGGTAACTCAGGATCAGTAATGTAATGTATGTACGCAGTGACTGCACCAGCAGAATAGTGAGTGCAGCTCTGGAGTATAATACAGGAGGTAACTCAGGATCAGTAATGTAATGTATGTACACAGTGACTGCACCAGCAGAATAGAGAGTGCAGCTCTGGAGTGTAATACAGAAGGTAACTCCGGATCAGTAATGTAATGTATGTACACAGTGACTGCTCCAGCAGAATAGTGAGTGCAGCTCTGGAGTATAATACAGGAGGTAACTCAGGATCAGTTATGTAATGTATGTACACAGTGACTGCACCAGCAGAATAGTGAGTGCCGCTCTGGAGTATAATACAGGATGTAACTCAGGATCAGTAATGTAATGTATGTACACAGTGACTGCACCAGCAGAATAGTGAGTGCAGCTCTGGAGTATAATACAGGAGGTAACTCAGGATCAGTAATGTAATGTATGTACACAGTGACTGCTCCAGCAGAATAGTGAGTGCAGCTCTGGAGTATAATACAGGAGGTAACTCAGGATCAGTAATGTAATGTATGTACACAGTGACTGCACCAGCAGAATAGTGAGTGCAGCTCTGGAGTATAATACAGGAGGAAACTCAGGATCAGTAATGTAATGTATGTACACAGTGACTGCACCAGCAGAATAGTGAGTGCGGCTCTGGAGTATAATACAGGATCAGTAATGTAATGTATGTACACAGTGACTGCACCAGCAGAATAGTGAGTGCGGCTCTGGAGTATAATACAGGAGGTAACTCAGGATCAGTAATGTAATGTATGTACACAGTGACTGCACCAGCAGAATAGTGAGTGCAGCTCTGGAGTATAATACAGGAGGTGACTCAGGATCAGTAATGTAATGTATGTACACAGTGACTGCACCAGCAGAATAGTGAGTGCAGCTCTGGAGTATAATACAGGAGGTAACTCAGGATCAGTGATGTAATGTATGTACACAGTGACTGCACCAGCAGAATAGTGAGTGCAGCTCTGGAGTATAATACAGGAGGTAACTCAGGATCAGTAATGTAATGTATGTACACAGTGACTGCACCAGCAGAATAGTGAGTGCGGCTCTGGAGTATAATACAGGATCAGTAATGTAATGTATGTACACAGTGACTGCACCAGTTGCCCAGATTCCTTTTTCTCTTTGTGCTTCGCTCACTCACTCCCATAATGTTATTTTCCGCTGAATTTGTCTTCGCTAATTTCTTTCATTCACTATAACACAAAAGGGATTTTCACCTAATATGTGTCTTTGTAGAGAATGAAGTGCAATTGCATGTGGCCACTGCTGTCTCCGGATCTCCCACCTCTGGTCCTGGTGTCACCCCTGGGCTCAGGATCCATAGCTGGGGCCGACGGCAGCTCCGGGTCCAGAAACACACAACACCCTACACGGTCTATGAGGGGTCACGTCTGGTCCCCAAATTGCAGTTTGGGAACATCCATGCTTTACGCCTGTGTCACACTGGAGCTTGGTGATCCTTGTCTGCACCATCTGGATTTTCCCCTTCATCCTATATCTGTCACATTAGTGAATCTCCTGCTGACATCTGGCCCCGGACTATAATATTACACTGGAGGATATACAAAGCCTCCATGACGCTCGTCTCTTAATGAGATCCTTAAAGCAGATGGTTCATCAGCTGTGACGCACAAATGCCACCAATTACCAACACACCAAGTGCAACCCCCGATCTACATCATCAAGGGAGCAACCCGGGCAGATGGGAATATGGTGACTTTTATTGATTTTTTAAATAAATCAATATAGGGAAGAAACATTAGGTGCCGAGACCAGGAAAGGCTTCATTTACTTAACACAGAGCTCCAGATCTCCAGCACATGACATTCTAGCTGCCTGCAGTCACCACTAGAGGGAGCTCTCTGCAAGGACTTCTATGCTCAATGATAAACATGTATGTAGTGAGCTCCCTCTAGTGGTGGCTGCAAGAAGCCAAAGTCTGATCTTCACTATATGTTTTACATCTATGTGGGTGTCTTTTAGAGGTTGTCCTATACTGCCCCAGGAAGAGGAGAAGAAAATAAACAGAAGGTAGGCAGATTCCAGGCTGGCACCGCTCATCTGCAGTCAGCAATGCATCCACCTCTGGTATACTGGGGTAAACATTTGGTGGGAACCACACAAGATCTGTATGGAGGAGTGCAACACAATCCTGCTGCAGCGTGTGCAAATAAGAACTACAGGAAACGTCTGACCTCTGTAACTGCAAACAAAGGTGCCGGTGCAATACATTACCTTCTGTTTTTCTATTGTATCAACTACACACTGCTCAAACAAATAAAGGGAAAAGTAAAATACCATGACCTAGATCTCAATTAATGCAATATTCCAATTGCAAATCCTTTTTCATTACATAATGTAATGTGTTGAGGAATATAAAACATACAAATAATCAATATAAATCAAAATTAATATCCCCTGGAGGTCTGGACTTGGAATTATGCCCAAAATCAAATTCCAGGCTGATCCAACTTTAGTGGAAATGTCTCAAGAGAAGGAGATGAGGCTCAGTAGTGTGTGGCCTCTACGTGCCTGTATGACCTCCCTACAATGCCTGGGCATGCTCTTGATGAGGCTCAGTAGTGTGTGGCTTCCACGTGCCTGTATAGAAGGAAACAAAAAGAAAAAGTTGCGCCACACTGTATAATTCAAGTGGAAAGTTAGGTGACAATGTCCCTTGCTCACCTGATCCTGTTGTGCCGACCGCACAACAGGTTGCAGAGCTGTGGACACGTCCGCTGGTGTTCACGCTGGCTCAGTAATCAATGTGGTTCACGTGAACCGCCGGTGTCCGGTGCACGTGACCGCTATGGGAGGGTGTTGGTGTCAGGTCTGCGAGGTCCTGGGTCCCGAGCTGCAGTATATCACGCTTCCCACAGGGAAGAAGAAGTGTGGCAGAAAACAAAGAGTGATAATGAAGCAGCGCTCAGGGAAGCCCGGACACTGCTATAGCATAAATTACCTTTAGGTTTTATTATATCGATATGGAGACTGGATTCCCATATCGATATAATAAAACCTAAAGGTAATTTATGCTATAGCAGTGTCCGGGCTTCCCTGAGCGCTGCTTCATTATCACTCTTTGTTTTCTGCCACGTGCCTGTATGACCTTCCTACAATGC
>JARQOC010003909.1:0-13247 GCA_033576535.1 Allobates femoralis | reverse complement strand
GTTGTTTCAGGACTGCGGCTAGCTCCATGCTAGCCGCGGTCTTGAAAAATCAGCAGCTGCGGCTGCACACAGGACCGGAGGACACATTTGGCCCTCCGATTCTGTGTGCTGATCCGGTCCGGGGCTGTCTGGGTCATCCCGGACAGCCTCGGATCGGATCACACCGTCGTGTGAAGCCAGCCTTACATTCTCCTGGTGATCCAGCGATGTCCCCGCTGTGATCGCCAGTGAGAGCACCTAAGGATGCCTCCATATGACTTCCTGGTTCCATCTCTGTGAGACGCAGCGGCTCATTGGGGACGGAACTGGGCGGGAAATATAAAAGTATAACATTTCTGCCAATAATAAAAAAGTATTACATTTCTGCACATAAAAGAAATTTTTTACCAAAAAAATGGAACCGCTTTTAGTACAAAATTCCTGACAAAATCATACCGCCAGGGAGGTTAAGGAGTCTATCAGCAGCTCTCTAATAGAGAACACAGAAGCGCTTGGAAAGACTTACATGTCTATAGGTGGGGAGCAGAGAGATCTGTCAGCAGAGCACAGTGTACATGTGTATGGGGGTCAGGGGAGATCTGTCAGCAGAGCACAGTGTACATGTGTATGGGGATGTCAGGAGAGATCTGTCAGCAGAGCACAATGACATGTGTATGGGGGGGGGTCAGGAGAGATCTGTCAGCAGAGCAAAATGACATGTGTATGGGGGTCAGGAGAGATCTGTCAGCAGAGCACAGTGTACATGTGTATGGGGGTCAGGGGAGATCTGTCAGCAGAGCACAATGACATGTGTATGGGGGAGTCAGGAGAGATCTGTCAGCAGAGCACATTGACATGTGTATGGGGGTCAGGAGAGATGTGTCAGCAGAGCACAATGTACATGTGTATGGGGGTCAGGGGAGATCTGTCAGCAGAGCACAGTGTACATGTGTATGGGGGAGTCAGGAGAGATCTGTCAGCAGAGCACAGTGTACATGTGTATGGGGGTCAGGAGAGATGTGTCAGCAGAGCACAGTGTACATGTGTATGGGGGGGATCAGGAGAGATCTGTCAGCAGAGCACAGTGTACATGTGTATGGGGGAGTCAGGAGAGATCTGTCAGCAGAGCACAATGTACATGTGTATGGGGGTCAGGAGAGATCTGTCAGCAGAGCACAGTGTACATGTGTATGGGGGGGGGGTGCAGGAGAGATCTGTCAGCAGAGCACAGTGTACATGTGTATGGGGGGGGCGTCAGGAGAGATCTGTCAGCAGAGCACAGTGTACATGTGTATGGAGGGGGCGTGAGGAGAGATCTGTCAGCAGAGCACAGTGTACATGTGTATTGGGGGGGGGCGTCAGGAGAGATCTGTCAGCAGAGCACAGTGTACATGTGTATGGGGGGGGGGGCGTCAGGAGAGATCTGTCAGCAGAGCACAGTGTACATGTGTATGGGGGTCAGGGGAGATCTGTCAGCAGAGCACAATGTACATGTGTATGGGGGAGTCAGGAGAGATCTGTCAGCAGAGCACATTGACATGTGTATGGGGGTCAGGAGAGATCTGTCAGCAGAGCACAATGTACATGTGTATGGGGGTCAGGGGAGATCTGTCAGCAGAGCACAGTGTACATGTGTATGGGGGAGTCAGGAGAGATCTGTCAGCAGAGCACAATGTACATGTGTATGGGGGTCAGGAGAGATCTGTCAGCAGAGCACAGTGTACATGTGTATGGGGGGGGTGCAGGAGAGATCTGTCAGCAGAGCACAGTGTACATGTGTATGGGGGGGGGGCGTCAGGAGAGATCTGTCAGCAGAGCACAGTGTACATGTGTATGGGGGTCAGGGGAGATCTGTCAGCAGAGCACAATGTACATGTGTATGGGGGAGTCAGGAGAGATCTGTCAGCAGAGCACATTGACATGTGTATGGGGGTCAGGAGAGATCTGTCAGCAGAGCACAATGTACATGTGTATGGGGGTCAGGGGAGATCTGTCAGCAAAGCACAGTGTACATGTGTATGGGGGAGTCAGGAGAGATCTGTCAGCAGAGCACAATGTACATGTGTATGGGGGTCAGGAGAGATCTGTCAGCAGAGCACAGTGTACATGTGTATGGGGGGGGCGTCAGGAGAGATCTGTCAGCAGAGCACAGTGTACATGTGTATTGGGGGGGGGCGTCAGGAGAGATCTGTCAGCAGAGCACAGTGTACATGTGTATGGGGGGGGCGTCAGGAGAGATCTGTCAGCAGAGCACAGTGTACATGTGTATGGGGGGGGGTCAGGGGAGATCTGTCAGCAGAGCACAATGTACATGTGTATGGGGGGGGGCGTTAGGAGAGATCTGTCAGCAGAGCACAGTGTACATGCAGGGCCGGGACGACAGCTAGGCGACCCTAGGCGATCGCCTAGGGCGCCATCTTGTGCAGGGCGCATTTTTGCCCGACCCCTGGGGGGCCCGCACCCCCTGGGGGGCCCGTGCTGGGCCCTGTATACACTACCTCCACCACTGGGCCCTGTATACACGGTCACCACCACCACTGGGCCCTGTATACACCACCACTGGGCCCTGTATACACCACTCCACCACTGGGCCCTGTATACACCACCACCACCACTGAGTCCTGTATACACCAGCACTGGGCCCTGTATACTCCACCACTGGGCCCTGTATACACCACCACTGGGCCCTGTATACACCACCACTGGGGCCTGTATACACCACCACTGGGGCCTGTGTATACCACCACTGGGGCCTGTATATACCACTGAGGATGCTGTATATACTGATGGGGCCTGTATATACCACTGGGGCTGCTGTATATAGTGCTGGGGCCTGTATTAACTGCTGGGACCTGTATATACCACTGAGGCTGCTGTATATATTGCTGGGGCCTGTATATACCACTGGGGCTGCTGTATATACTGCTGCTGCTGTATATACCTCTGGGGCTGCTGTATACTACTACTGAGGCTGCTGTATACTACCACTGGGGCTGCTGTATACTACCACTGGGGCTGCTGTATACTACCACTGGGGTTGCTGTATATACTGCTGGGGCCTGTATATACTGTTTGGGCCTGTATATACCACTGGGGCTGCTGTATATATTGCTGGGCCTGTATATACCACTGGGGCTGCTGTATATACTGCTGGGGCCTGTATATACCACTGGGGCTGCTGTATATACTGCTGGGGCCTGTATATACCACTGGGGCTGCTGTATATACTGCTGGGGCCTGTATATACTGCTGGGGCCTGTATATACCGCTGGGGCTGCTGTATATACTGCTGGGGCCTGTATATACCACTGGGGCTGCTGTATATAGTGCTGGGGCCTGCATATACTGCTGGGGTCTGTATATACCACTGGGGCTGCTGTATATATTGATGGGGCCTGTATATACCACTGGGGCTTCTGTATATACTGCTGGGGCCTGTATATACCACTGGGGCTGCTGTATATACTGTTGGGGCCTGTATATACCACTGGGGCTGCTGTATATACTGCTGGGGCCTGTATATACCACTGGGGCTGCAGTATATAGTGCTGGGGCCTGCATATACTGCTGGGGTCTGTATATACCACTGGGGCTGCTGTATATATTGATGGGGCCTGTATATACCACTGGGGCTGCTGTATATAGTGCTGGGGCCTGTATATACCACTGGGGCTGTTGTATATACCACTGGGGCTGCTGTATATACTGCTGGGGCCTGTATATACCACTGGGGCTGCTGTATATAGTGCTGGGGCCTGCATATACTGCTGGGGTCTGTATATACCACTGGGGCTGCTGTATATATTGATGGGGCCTGTATATACCACTGGGGCTGCTGTATATACTGCTGGGGCCTGTATATACCACTGGGGCTGCTGTATATACTGCTGGGGCCTGTATATACCACTGGGGCTGCTGTATATACTGCTGGGGCCTGTATATACCACTGGGGCTGCTGTATATAGTGCTGGGGCCTGCATATACTGCTGGGGTCTGTATATACCACTGGGGCTGCTGTATATATTGATGGGGCCTGTATATACCACTGGGGCTGCTGTATATACTGCTGGGGCCTGTATATACCACTGGGGCTGCTGTATATACTGCTGGGGCCTGTATATACCACTGGGGCTGCTGTATATAGTGCTGGGGCCTGCATATACTGCTGGGGTCTGTATATACCACTGGGGCTGCTGTATATATTGATGGGGCCTGTATATACCACTGGGGCTGCTGTATATACTGCTGGGGCCTGTATATACCTCTGGGGCTGCTGTATATACTGCTGGGGCCTGTATATACCACTGGGGCTGCTGTATATACTGCTGGGGCCTGTATATACCACTGGGGCTGCTGTATATAGTGCTGGGGCCTGCATATACTGCTGGGGTCTGTATATACCACTGGGGCTGCTGTATATATTGATGGGGCCTGTATATACCACTGGGGCTGCTGTATATACCACTGGGGCTGCTGTATATACTGCTGGGGCCTGTATATACCACTGGGGCTGCTGTATATACTGCTGGGGCCTGTATATACCACTGGGGCTGCTGTATATAGTGCTGGGGCCTGCATATACTGCTGGGGTCTGTATATACCACTGGGGCTGCTGTATATATTGATGGGGCCTGTATATACCACTGGGGCTGCTGTATATACTGCTGGGGCCTGTATATACCACTGGGGCTGCTGTATATACTGCTGGGGCCTGTATATACCACTGGGGCTGCTGTATATACTGCTGGGGCCTGTATATACCACTGGGTCTGCTGTATATAGTGCTGGGGCCTGCATATACTGCTGGGGTCTGTATATACCACTGGGGCTGCTGTATGTATTGATGGGGCCTGTATATACCACTGGGGCTGCTGTATATACCACTGGGGCTGCTGTATATACCACTGGGGCTGCTGTATATACTGCTGGGGCCTGTATATACCACTGGGGCTGCTGTATATACTGCTGGGGCCTGTATATACCACTGGGGCTGCTGTATATACTGCTGGGGCCTGTATATACCACTGGGGCTGCTGTATATAGTGCTGGGGCCTGCATATACTGCTGGGGTCTGTATATACCACTGGTAACTAAATAATATGAATGACTGGCATCAACCTCTAAGTGTAGGTGCAAGCAGAAAAAATACATTAATTATAAGGGAGTTATCTGCTGCGACACTAAACACTACGTACTGTGTACTATGAACACTTTAATGAGTGCCACCAGTAGCTAAACTGCACAGCTAATACAGACACAATGTGAATAGGGGTATAGCAATCACTGCTCTAGATTCAATGTAAAATGGAAGACTTAGCTTCAACAGTAGCTACTGTGGAGTGCCCGGAAACTGAGCTCCCTCCCTATCCCCTTCCCCGCCCTGTGACCAGCTAAGGTCTCCATTTTGTCTGAGTCCAACACATACTTTTCTTGTTTTTAATCAGAATAAAGGCATATAAACCCAGTATCTCACATATCACCATTAGTCATAGCGTTAGGACCCGGAAAAACGGAAGCACCTTGTCGCTGGTTTCCGGGCACTCCACAGTAGCTACTGTTGAAGCTAAGTCTTCCATTTTACATTGAATCTAGAGCAGTGATTGCTATACCCCTATTCACATTGTGTCTGTATTAGCTGTGCAGTTTAGCTACTGGTGGCACTCATTAAAGTGTTCATAGTACACAGTACGCTGTATATACCACTGGGGCTGCTGTATATATTGATGGGGCCTGTATATACCACTGGGGCTGCTGTATATACTGCTGGGGCCTGTATATACCACTGGGGCTGCTGTATATACTGCTGGGGCCTGTATATACCACTGGGGCTGCTGTATATACTGCTGGGGCCTGTATATACCACTGGGGCTGCTGTATATACTGCTGGGGCCTGTATATACCACTGGGGCTGCTGTATATACTGCTGGGGCCTGTATATACCACTGGGGCTGCTGTATATACTGCTGGGGCCTGTATATACCACTGGGGCTGCTGTATATACTGCTGGGACCTGTATATACCACTGGGGCTGCTGTATATACTGCTGGGGCCTGTATATACCACTGGGGCTGCTGTATATACTGCTGGGGCCTGTATATACCACTGGGGCTGCTGTATATACTGCTGGGGCCTGTATATACCACTGGGGCTGCTGTATAACCCCTGGGGCTGCTGTATAACCCCTGGAGCTGCTGTATTACCCCTGGGGCTGCTGTATAACCCCTGGGGCTGCTGTATTACCACTGGGGCTGCTGTATTACCACTGGGGTCTGTATACCACACTGCTGGGGGCTGTATACCTGTGCTGGGGTCCACCCTCGGCTTATACACGAGTCAATAGGTTTTCCCAGGTTTTGGAGCAAAAGTAGGGGGGTCGGCTTATACACGAGTATATACGGGTAGTAATCCTACAATGTCTGTTGGACATGGTATGAGGAGGTTTATGGCTCAGTCTGTACACACTCCATACTTCATGGTAAGGGGAGGGTTTATGGCTCAGTATACACTCCATACTTCTTGTTATTAACCAGTTAATGCTCTCTTGTCCACCGCACTGCAGTGTCAAAAGAGGACAACAGCGAGACAAGCAGCAACATGGCATCAGAGAGCCCCTGACCTCGAAATAGAAGATCCTCAGATCCTGGTATTGTGACATAATATTAAGAATAATAGTTTTTGCATTTATATTACACTATGAACTCCACAGCACTTTACATACATCAACACTGTCCCTATTGGGGCTCACAATGTAAACATCCTATCAGTATGTCTCTGTAGTGTGGTTGGACGAACCTTTTATAGGTCCCCGTTAAATTAAATTTACTTTCAAAGTATGTTGACATTTTTATTCCCAGACATATTTCGGGGGGGAGGAGGGGGCGCCTTTTGCCTTACCTGCCTAGGGCACCAAAATGCCTTGTCCCGGCACTGTGTACATGTGTATGGGGGGGGGGGTCAGGGGAGATCTGTCAGCAGAGCACAGTGTACATGTGTATGGGGGGGTCAGGGGAGATCTGTCAGCAGATCACTGTGTACATGTGTATGGGGGGGGGGTCAGGGGAGATCTGTCAGCAGAGCACAGTGTACATGTGTATGGGGGGGTCAGGGGAGATCTGTCAGCAGAGCACAGTGTACATGTGTATGGGGGGTCAGGAGAGATCTGTCAGCAGAGCACAGTGTACATGTGTATGGGGGGGATCAGGGGAGATCTGTCAGCAGAGCACAGTGTACATGTGTATGGGGGGGTCAGGAGAGATCTGTCAGCAGAGCACAGTGTACATGTGTATGGGGGGGGATCAGGAGAGATCTGTCAGCAGAGCACAGTGTACATGTGTATGGGGGGATCAGGTGAGATCTGTTAGCAGAGCACAGTGTACATGTGTATGGGGGGGATCAGGAGAGATCTGTCAGCAGAGCACAGTGTACATGTGTATGGGGGGGATCAGGAGAGATCTATCAGCAGAGCACAGTGTACATGTGTATGGGGGGGATCAGGAGAGATCTGTCAGCAGAGCACAGTGTACATGTGTATGGGGGGGTCAGGAGAGATCTGTCAGCAGAGCACAGTGTACATGTGTATGGGGGGGATGAGGAGAGATCTGTCAGCAGAGCACAGTGTACATGTGTATGGGGGGGATCAGGAGAGATCTGTCAGCAGAGCACAGTGTACATGTGTATGGGGGGGTCAGGGGAGATCTGTCAGCATAGCACAGTGTACATGTGTATGGGGGGGATCAGGAGAGATCTGTCAGCAGAGCACAGTGTACATGTGTATGGGGGGGATCAGGGGAGATCTGTCAGCAGAGCACAGTGTACATGTGTATGGGGGGGATCAGGAGAGATCTGTCAGCAGAGCACAGTGTACATGTGTATGGGGGGGGGGTCAGGGGAGATCTGTCAGCAGAGCACAGTGTACATGTGTATGGGGGGGTCAGGAGAGATCTGTCAGCAGAGCACAGTGTACATGTGTATGGGGGGTCAGGAGAGATCTGTCAGCAGAGCACAGTGTACATGTGTATGGGGGGGATCAGGGGAGATCTGTCAGCAGAGCACAGTGTACATGTGTATGGGGGGGTCAGGAGAGATCTGTCAGCAGAGCACAGTGTACATGTGTATGGGGGGGGATCAGGAGAGATCTGTCAGCAGAGCACAGTGTACATGTGTATGGGGGGGATCAGGAGAGATCTGTCAGCAGAGCACAGTGTACATGTGTATGGGAGGGATCAGGAGAGATCTGTCAGCAGAGCACAGTGTACATGTGTATGGGGGGGATCAGGAGAGATCTGTCAGCAGAGCACAGTGTACATGTGTATGGGGGGGATCAGGGGAGATCTGTCAGCAGAGCACAGTGTACATGTGTATGGGGGGGGGGTCAGGGGAGATCTGTCAGCAGAGCACAGTGTACATGTGTATGGGGGGGGGGTCAGGGGAGATCTGTCAGCAGAGCACAGTGTACATGTGTATGGGGGGGTCAGGAGAGATCTGTCAGCAGAGCACAGTGTACATGTGTATGGGGGGGATCAGGAGAGATCTGTCAGCAGAGCACAGTGTACATGTGTATGGGGGGGATCAGGGGAGATCTGTCAGCAGAGCACAGTGTACATGTGTATGGGGGGGATCAGGAGAGATCTGTCAGCAGAGCACAGTGTACATGTGTATGGGGGGGATCAGGGAGATCTGTCAGCAGAGCACAGTGTACATGTGTATGGGGGGGGATCAGGAGAGATCTGTCAGCAGAGCAAGTGTACATGTGTATGGGGGGGTCAGGGGATCTGTCAGCAGGCACGTGTAATGTGTATGGGGGGGTAGGGAGATCTGTCAGCAGAGCACAGTGTACATGTGTATGGGGGGTCAGGGGAGATTGTCAGCAGAGCACAGTGTACATGTGTATGGGGGGGCGGGGTTGGCGCCGGTGGTATGGGGGGGTCAGGGAGATTGTCAGCAGAGCACAGTTACATGTGTATGGGGGGGATAGGGAGATTGTCAGAGAGCACAGTGTACATGGTTGGGGGGGGTCAGGGAGATTGTCAGCGGACAGTGTAATGTGTATGGGGGGTCAGGGGAGATCTGTCAGCAGGCACAGTGTAATGTGTATGGGGGGTCAGGAGGATCTGTCAGCAGAGCACAGTGTAATGTGTATGGGGGGGTCAGGGAGATCTGTCAGCAGAGCACGGTACATGTGTAATCGTGTCAGCAGAGATCTGAAGAGGCAAGTGAATGTTTGGGGGGGACGGAAGATGAGAGACTGTAGTGTATGGGGGTCAGGAGAGTAGCAGCAGTGACATGTATGGGGGTCAGGGGAGTCTTCAGCAGACAAGGTATTGTGGGGCGGAGTTGGAAGCTGTAGGGGGGGAAGGGGTCTGGCAGGCACAGTTACATGTTTGGGGGCAGGAGATCTGTCAGAGCCAGTGTACATGTGTATGGGGGTCAGGGATCGTCAGCAGAGCACGTGTACATGTGTATGGGGGGTCAGGGAGAGCACAGGACAGTGTATGGGGGGTCAGGAGGATCTGTCAGCAGAGACAGTGTACATGTGTATGGGGGGGTCAGGAGGACTGTCAGCAGCACAGTGTAATGTGTATGGGGGGATAGAGAGATCTGTCGCAGACACTGTACTGTATGGGGGGGTCAGGAGAATCTGTCAGCAGGCACAGTGTACATTTATGGGGGGGACGGGAGATCTGCAGGCACAGTGTACATGTGTTGGGGGGGATCAGGAGACGTCAGCAGACACGTGAGGTATGGGGGTGCAGAGATGCTGTAGAGCAGGAGTGTAGGGGGGTTGAATTGTGGGGGTATGGATGGGGGGTAGGGAGTGTAGAGGAAGTGTATTGTTGGGGGGTCAGGAGGTGGCAGGAAGTGTCAGAGGGGTCGGATGACAGAGCACAGTGTACATGGTATGGGGGATCGGAGTCGTCAGCAGAGCACAGTGTACATGTGTATGGGGGGTCAGGAGGAGAGCATGTACAGTGTAGGGTCAGGGAGTCTGTGCAGGAGTGTACAGTGTAGGGGGTCAGGGAGATCTGTCAGCAGAGCACAGTGTACATGTTATGGGGGGGTCAGGAGGATCTGTCAGCAGAGCACGTGTACATGTGTATGGGGGGGTCAGGAGAGATCTGTCACAGACAGTTATGTGTTGGGGGGGTGGGAGAGTGTCCAGGACAGGTATGGGATGGGGGGGGGGGGGTCAGGAGATTCGAGCCAGTTAGTGTTGGGGGGGATCAGGAGATTGTCAGAGACTGTAATGGTGGGGGCAGAGATCTGCGAGAGCCGTGTACATGGTTGGGGGGGGGGAGACTTCAGCGGCACGTATGTGTGGGGGGAGAGAGAGGTGGTGGGGGGATGTGAAGGCATGGTGGGTCAGGGGATGTCGCAGAGCCAGGTCATTTGGGGGATCGGATTGTCCGAAGTGTACGATGGGGGGAGAGAGTGAAGGTGGGGGGGTGGGAACTCAGGAGGTGTGGGGGGGTAGGAGAGATTGTCAGCAGAGACAGTGTAATGTGTATGGGGGGGTCAGGAGAGATCTGCAGCAGGCACAGTATGTATGGGGGGGGGGGGAGATCTGTCAGGCAAGTGTACATGTGTATGGGGGGGATGGAGAGATCTGTCAGCAGGCCAGTGTACATGTGTATGGGGGGGGGAGAGACTGTAGCAAGCAGTGTACATGTGTATGGGGGGGTCGGGGATCTGGAGACAGTGTACAGTGTATGGGGGGGAGGAGAGATCTTGCAGCACTGTCATGTGTATGGGGGGGATCAGGAGAGCTGTCAGCAGCACAGTGTTGGGGGGAGGAGAGATCTGGAAGCACATGTATGTGGGGGGGGGAATCTGTGCAGAGCACAGTGTTTGTATGGGGGGGTCGGGGGATTCAGCAAGCACGGTGTACATGTGTATGGGGGGGATCAGGGGATGTCAGCAAGCACAGTGACATGTGATGGGGGATAGGAGAGATCTGTGCAGACAGTGACATGTGTATGGGGGGGGTAGGGAGAGAGAGGATGTAGGGTGGGGGTGTCAGGGAGAGACAGGACAGGTTGTTGGGGGGGGGGGGGTCAGAGAGAATGTGAGGGGGGAATTGTATGGGGACAGGAGTGTTGGGGGGGAAGGAGTCGTACAGTGTGGTAGGGGGGGGATCAGGAGGAGGGCACAGTGTACGTGTATGGGGGGGTAGGGAGAGAGAGGCACAGTGTACATGTGTATGGGGGGGATAGGGGAGATCTGTAGAGGACGAGTGTATGGGGGGGGGGTCAGGGAGATTGTCCGTGTATGGGGGGGTCAGGGGGAGATCTGTCAGCAGAGCACAGTGTACATGTGTATGGGGGGGGTCAGGAGAGATCTGTCAGCAGAGCACAGTGTACATGTGTATGGGGGGGATCAGGGAGATCTGTCAGCAGAGCACAGTGTACATGTGTATGGGGGGGGATCAGGAGAGATCTGTATGTGTGGGGGGGGGGAGGAGAGATTGAGAGACAGTGTATTGTGGGGGGGGTGGAATGCAGACAGTGTAATTGAGGGGGTAGGAGAGATGTAAGGCACGTGTAGGTTGGGGGTCAGGAGGATCTGTCAGCAGCATGTACATGGTAGGGGGGGTCAGGAGAGATCGTAAGAGATTACATGTGAGGGGGGGGTAGGGTCTGTAGGGAGGTAATGTGTATGGGGGATCAGGAGATTCGGGACAGTGTGTATGGGGGTCAGGAGATCTGTCAGAGGAAGTGAGTTGGGGGGGCGGAGATGTAGAGGACATGTGTGATGGGGGGGGGGGGTCAGGAAGATTGTCAGGAGCAAGTTAATGTATGGGGGGGTCAGGGGATTGTCAGCAGGACAGTGCTGTGTATGGGGGGGAGGAGGATCTGCGAGAGACAGTGTAATGTGTAGGGGGGGTAGGAGATCTGTACAGAGCACAGGTCATGGTGGGGGTCAGGAGGATTTCAGGGACAGTGTATGTGTAGGGGGGATCAGGGATGCAGCAGGCACAGTGTACATGTGTGGGGGTCGGGGAGATCTGTCGGAGCAGTGTCGGTATGGGGGGTCGGAGTTGTCAGGAGACAGTGTAGTGATGGGGGTAGGGAGATCTTCGCAGAGATGTATGGTTGGGGGGGTCGGGAGATCTGTGAAGCAAGTGTAAGTGTGGGGGGGGTGGGAGATCTGAGAGAGCACGTTCGGATGGGGGGGATCGGGATTGAGCAAGCCTAATGTGTATGGGGGGGATCAGGAGAGATCTGTCAGCAGGCACAGTGTACTGTGTATGGGGGGGATGGAGATCGTAGCAGGCCAGTTATGTGTATGGGGGATCAGGGGTCTGCAGCAGAGACTGGCATGTTATGGGGGGGGGGGAGATGGAGGACAGTGTACATGTGTATGGGGGGGGGGAGAGTTGTCAGCAGGCAGTGTAAGTGTATGGGGGGTAGGAGAGATCTGAGAGAGCCAGTGAATGGTAGGGGGGGTCAGGAGATTTACAGCATGTACATGTGTATGGGGGGTGGAATGTAAGCAAGTGTAATGTGTTGGGGGGGATCAGGAGGATTGTCGCAACACAGTGTAATGGTATGGGGGGCAGTGACATGTGTATGGGGGGGGTGGGGAATCGGAGAGAGCACAGTGACATTGTATGGGGGGGTGGGGAGATTTCAGCAGAGACAGTGTACATGTGTATGGGGGGGGGGGGTCAGGAGGATCTGTCAGCGAGACAGTGTACAGTGATGGGGGGGATAGGGAGACTGTCGGAGACAGGTACATGTGTAGGGGGGGGCAGGAGGATTGTAGAGAGCAGTGTACATGTGATGGGGGGGTCAGGAGAGCACAGAGACAGTGTATGTGTGGGGGGGGATAGGAGAGACTGTCAGCAGAGCACAGTGGTACATGTGTATGGGGGGGGGTGCAGGAGAGTTCTGTCAGCAGAGCACAGTGAATGTGTAGGGGGGGTAGGGGGGTGCAGAGACATTGTCAGTGAAGGGACGGATAGGGGGGTCAGCAGAGAATGTACAGGATGGGGGATCAGGAGGAGACGTCAGCAGGCACGTGACAGTGTAGGATGGGGGTGCAGAAGGCACGGACAGTGTAGTGTCGGGGAGGTCGGGATGTCAGGGAGTGGGCGTGTAGGGGGGGTCAGAGGGTCTGAGGGGGGAGGTTGGGGGGGAGAGTTGGGGCAGGACATTGTGGGTCAGGAATTGTGGGGACAGGAATTGTAGGGGGTCAGGATGGGGGACAGGGACTGGTTGGGAAGGAATGTGTAGGGGACAGGGAATTGTAGGGACAGGAAGTTGTCGAGC
>JARQOC010003908.1:0-13256 GCA_033576535.1 Allobates femoralis | reverse complement strand
ACGGGGAGGGGGAGGACGGAGGATGGAGTGGCGGAGGACAAAGGAAGGAGGAGGAAGCGGTGGGGTGGGGGAGGATGGAGCGGCACAGGCAGGGGAGGACGGAGCACAGAGCGGCGGGGGGTGAGAAGGATGGAGTAGCACAGGCCGGGGAGGACGGAGGATGGAGCGGCATAGGGGAGGAGGACAAAGGCAGGAGGAGGAAGCAGTGGGGTGGGGGAGGATGGAGTGGCACAGGCAGGGGGAGGATGGAGCACAGAGCGGCGGGGGGAGAAGGACGGAGGACGAAGCGGCGTGGTGGGGGAGGATGGAGCAGCACAGACAGGGGGAGGACAGAGGATGGAGTGGTGGAGGACAAAGGAAGGAGGAGGAAGCGGTGGGGTGGGGGAGGATGAAGGGGCACAGCAAGGGGGAGGACGGAGCACAGAGCGGTGGGGGAGAGGAGAATGGAGGATGAAGCGGCGGGGTGGGGGAGGCCAGAGCAACACAGGCAGGGGGAGGACGGAGGATGGAGTGGCACAGACAGGGGGAGGAGGGATTGGCACAGGCAGGGGGAGGACGGAGCGGCAGTGGGAGGAGGATGGAGGACGAAGCAGCGGGGTGGGGGAGGACGGAGGCGATGCAGGCGGGGTGGGGGAGGACGGAGGATGAAGCGGCAGGGGGGAGGCGACGGAGGACGAAGCGGCTCAGGCAGGGGGAGAACCCTCGCACACAGACTCACACCTACACACAGAGTCACACCTAGACACAGACTCACACCCACACACATTCAGACTCACACCCACACACAGAGTCACACCTAGATACAGACTCACACCCACCCACATACACACACAGATTTTTACCCACAGCCAGACACACACACACATAGACTCACACTCACAAACACACATGCATGGGATTTCAACTCTCCGTCCCTTGGCGGTCCCAGTGCTGGCCCTCATGTTCCTGGTGCTGAGCGCGGTGTCAGCAGATAGGTCTGGAGGAGACGGGCGCAGAGGCGGCGGTGTACAGGATGATCCCGGGTGTCAGTGCAGCTGCCACCCAGCTGCACTGACAGGAGGCGGCTGACACCCAGGATCAGGGCCGGCGTCAGCACCCGGCGTACCCGGGCAAGTGCCGGGCCCGACGGCTTGGAGGGGGCCCACCGGGCCCCTGAGGGCTAGGGTCACACTTGTGTTGTGACCCAAGCCTGACGCAAGTATTGTCTGCTGAAGCGCAGAGCGTTTAACGCTATGCGCTGCCAGCAACTGAGCCCATAGAAACCCGCAGTTTACATTGACAACCAGTGGTTGTCACGGTAAACGTCGGGTTTCTATGGGCTGCCTCCAGCGCATAGCAGCGTTGCAACATACAATACTTGCATAAGGCTAGGGTCACAATGCAAGTGTGACCCTAGCCTCAGGGGCCCCTGAGCACTGCCCCCACAGCCAGAGCCATATCCAGGGGGCAGCTGGGGGGTCATTTTCAGGCTCCTGCAGGCTGCAGCACCGGAGGTCTCCCTCCTCCCCCCTCCACGGGAGCCGACAGAGCTGCACACACTCTGTGCTTACAGGACCTGCGATGATGTCACATGGAGGGGAGGAGTCAGGGGTCTCATGATCAGCTCCTCAGTGTATCCAGGACTCTGCTGGCCATCAATGATGCTCAAATAAGGTGAAGTTTGTGTGTGGTCAGGAGGCATTTACAGTGTGAATGTAGCAGAGGTGAGTGTGTACTAGGTGTATGGCAATTAGGTGAAGGTTATGTGTGGGGTCAGGAGGGATTTACAGTGTGAATGTAGCAGAGCCGTGTGTGTACGAGGTGTACGGATCAGAACCGTGTGTGTACGAGGTGTACGGAGCAGAGCCGTGTGTGTACGAGGTGTACGGAGCAGAGCCGTGTGTGTACGAGGTGTACGGAGCAGAGCCGTGTGTGTACGAGGTGTACGGAGCAGAGCCGTGTGTGTACGAGGTGTACGGAGCAGAGCCCTGTGTGTACGAGGTGTACGGAGCAGAGCCGTGTGTGTACGAGGTGTACGGAGCAGAGCCGTGTGTGTACGAGGTGTACGGAGCAGAGCCTTGTGTGTACGAGGTGTACGGAGCAGAGCCGTGTGTGTACGAGGTGTACGGAGCAGAGCCCTGTGTGTACGAGGTGTACGGAGCAGAGCCGTGTGTGTACGAGGTGTACGGAGCAGAGCCGTGTGTGTACGAGGTGTACGGAGCAGAGCCTTGTGTGTACGAAGTGTACGGAGCAGAGCCGCGTGCGTAGGAGGAATGTGTACCAGTGGTAGCCCCCCGCGGATTCCGCTCCTATAGTCTCAGCCACCTTTGCCAGCAGCATTCTTCTCCATAGTCTCTTCTGCCGCTGTCTGCATTCTGCAGCTCAGCATGGAGGGGCACGATGTCATCACTGTGCTGATATGTGCAGAGCGACCGGAGGAGACCGGAGCAGCGAGAAGAAAGGTGAGGAGAAGAGAGATCTGGACGGCCAGACACTCCGCTTGGCTGCGGTGCCACCATATGGCAGTGCGGCTCCATTGAGCTGCTTGCATTATTTGTGTGCTTCAGGATGCTTGTGTATATACCAAGCATCCTCAGACGCACAAAAATGCAACATTTTGCATTTGAAGGGTATTTTTAAAAGGCGCAAGGGAATGCAATCGCATTTTAGCCCGCTCCTAACAATGTGTAATATACTCACTGTCAGAAACAGCTCTTGCTGGATTCGGCAGTCACTGTTCCTGTAAGGCTGCCTTCACATAGGAGTTTTTTTTAAAATGTGGCAGTTGCGGTAAAAAAAACCTGCATCTGCCGCATTTTCCGTCTAGCGGCTGCACTTGCTGCACGTTTGCGGCAAGCCCCATGCATTGTCTATGGGGCTTGCGGTAAGTGTGCGGCAATATATATATATACATATATATATATATATATATATATATAGTCCGCGATATGTACTTAAAGGGGGCCCACTGAGACCTTTTCGCCCGGGGCCCACAGAAACCTGGAGCCGGCCCTGCCCAGGATCATCCTATGGCCGCACAGTCTGTGACAGACTGTACAGCCATAGGAAGGAGGAGCCGCATGATGCGCGCTCCCGTTGCTCCCTGCACCCTGGGAGCCCCGACCCCGGTAGCCCGCGCTCCCCGATGTCAGTGGGTGGCTCGTGGCGGGGGTTAGTGATGTGAGGCTGCGGCGGGAGTCCGCTGCGCCCCGCTAGCGGCTGCCATCTTTTGTTTTCTTTCTGTCTGTGCACAGAAATCGCGTGCTAGCGCTGATTGGTCTGCACGGCCGGGCTCAACCAATCAGCGCTAGCGCGTGATTTCAGTGACAGAGAACATTAGACGATTATATAGTAGATATAAACGTGCAAAATTATAAACACCAATCATATGCACACATACAATCATACACACACAATCATATACATACATATGCAATCACTCATATATACACACAATCAAATACACCAATCATTTATATACACACACACACACAATAATTTACACACATAGTTATACATACAATCTTCATATACACATAGGCAATCATATGCACCAATCATATATACGCACAGAAACATATATACACGCAATCATATACACACAAATATATATACACACAATCATATACACCAATCATATATAACACAGACACATATATACACACAATCATATACACTAATCATATATACTGTACACAAAGCCACATATATACACACAATCATATACACCAATTATATATCCACACAGACACATATATACACACAATCATGTAAACCAATCATATATACTGTACACAAAGACACATATATACACACAATCATATACACCAATCATATATGCTGTACACAAAGACACATATATACACACAATCATATACACCAATCATATATACTGTACACAAAGACACATATATACACACAATCATATACACCAATTATATATACACACAGACACATATATACACACAATCATATACACCAATCATATATACTGTAAACAGACACATATATACACACAATCATATACACCAATCATATATACACACAGACACATATATACACACAATCATATACACCAATCATATATACTGTACACAAAGACACATATATACACACAATCATATACACACAATCATATATACACAATCATATATATACACAGACACATATATACACACAATCATATACACCAATCATATCTACACACAGACACATATATACAGACAATCATATACACACAATCATATATACACACAGACACATATATACACACAATCATAAACACCAATCATATATACACACAGACACATATATACACACAATCATATATACTGTACACAAAGACACATATATACACACAATCATATACATCAATCATATATACTGTACACAAAGACACATATAACACACAATCATATACACCAGTCATATATACAAACAGACACATATATACACACAATCATAAACACCAATCATATATACACACAATCATATATACTGTACACAAAGACACATATATACACACAATCATATACACCAATCATATATACTGTACACAAAGCAACAGATATACACACAATCATATACACCAATTATATATAAACACAGACACATATATACACACAATCATATACACCAATCACATATACTGTACACAAAGACACATATATACACACAATCATATACACCAGTCATATATACAAACAGACACATATATACACACAATCATATACACAACAATCATAAACACACACTCATATATACACACATTTACACACAGACACGATCATACACAGACATACACACATATTGGTGGTTTTTTTTACTTTTGTTGTCTGGGGACAGCTCAGCTGACAGCTCTTCTCTTCTCCCGTTCGCCTGCAGCCTTGCACACTTGCTAGCAGCAGATCCTCCTTGGCGGGAATCAGGCCGGGTGTGCCGTGCTGCAATGATTAGAAGACCCGGCACGCTGTACTGACATCATTGTGACACTTGGCCATGCACAGCAAACTGCTCAGTGGTCACGGTGCTCTCTGCTGTACAGTGATGCGGATGGGCCGGCGCTGCACAAGTAAATATGTCAGTGCCCCGGGCCAGCCGCATCACTGTACAGCAGAGATCACTGTGAGCAGTTTGCTGTGCGTGACCATTTCTAATACAGCCGCAGCTACTCCCCCGACACTGAATCAGCGGCGGCTGGGGTGCGGCGCCGCTCACAGGTTGCGCACGGCAGTGACGGGCGGCACTGGCTGCAGGCACACTCACAGCAGCCGAGCCGAGGACACGCACAGCATCAGTCTGCCGCCTACAACGCGTGCTGGCCGGGCGGGCAGGCCTCCTTGCGCCAAATGGCCACGCCCAGGCCCCCCTGGCCATGTTTAAATGGACATGCCCACTCCAATAATTGCCGGGCCCCCTACTCAAGTAAGGCCTGTAAGGCCCTAACGACGGCCCTGATGGTACATATAGGTACCATCAGGTACCAGATCAGGTTCCCCGATCTGGTAAAAATGCCTCCAAACAGACAAGGGGAAAAACTGGATCCAGTAATGCATCCAGTTACTGGATGCAGGCTCCCAAGTGTGAACCTAGCCTAAATATTCATCCCCTCTGGTTTCAATGGTTCAAGCCTACAGCTGCCACGCCGTGTTCAGGGCCGGTCCCCTGTTTCCTCCACCAGCCCCTCTGTTCCTCTGCCAGGTATGGGCGTGCGTGATCTTAGACTCCTTCCCTCTTCTACTCCTTTCAGTCTTTCAGTCTTTCCCTCCTGGGATGAGCATGATTGTGCTCCAGCCCACAGGAGCTAACACCTTCACCACCTCTTGACTCTCACTGCGACTTCCTACACCTCTGCAGTCCTCCTCCTGACTTTCTCTACATTCTACGTTCTACCCCATGTCCCCCTCTCTGAAACTGGACCATCCCAGGTCTGCCCATCGTCCCTGCCCGGTGTCTGCTGCATTCAGGCAAGGAGTCCCCCATGGTTTTGTGGGGCTGCTACCCTATATACAGGCTTATAAAAACTTACAGTAAAAATCCATGGTGGCCCTTGTGATTCAGGCACATCATCCATGGGGGCATTTCACACCCCCTGCACCTCTGTGCTGCCCATGTCCTCTCTGCCTCGCTCATTCCCTTCATTCCCTCCTCGCTCAGTGCATCCTTGTGGTGTTGACGCAAGCGCAGAGCGAGGTTGAGGTCTCGGTGCATGCCCCACCTCTCACTATTAAGTCCTTTCATTTCCCCGCCCTGCTCCGTGTTGTGCTATGGAGAAGAGCGGGGAAATGAGAGGATGTCATAGCAGGAGGCGGGTCATGCATCGAGACTTCAACCTTGATCTGCGCTTGCGTCAACACCACAAGAGCGAGGATGAAATGACTGGCATGAGGATATGAGTGGTAAAGAGATGCAGGGAGTGTGAAATGCCCCACGGGCTATGAACTGGCTGCAGCACAAGGGCCTGCCTCCAAGGATTTTTACTGTAAGTTTTTATAAGCCCATATATCAGGGTAGTAGCCCCACAGAACCATGGGGGACCCCTTGCCTGAATGCAGCAGACATGCAGCATTCAGTGCTGGACTTAGATTCTAAACCATGGGAGGGGGGTGACAGGTCCTCTTTAAATGTTAGTAGTGACTCACTCATTACAACATCATGTGGCAGAGAGTTCCATTGTATCACTGCTCTTACAGTAAAGAATTCACATCTGTAATTATGATTAAACCTTCTTTCCTTCAGACGTAGAGGATGCCCCCTTGTCCCTGTCTCAGGCCTAAGAGTAAAAAGATCATTAAAACGGTCGCTGTACTGCCCCCTCATATATTTATCCATTATTATACGTTCACTCCTAAGCCTTCATTTTTCCAAACTAAATATCCCCAAGCGTAATAACCTGTCTTGGTATTGCAGACACATCGGTCCTCTAATAACTTTGGTCGCTCTTCTCTGCCCCCGCTCTAGTCCAGCTATGTCTTTCTTATACACCGGAGACCAGAATTGTACACAGTATGTGGTCACACTAGTGACCTGAATAGAGGTAAAATAATGTTATCCTCATGAGCATGTATGCCTCTTTGAATACATTCCATTATTTTATTTGCCTCTGCAGGAGCTGCCTGACACTGGCCACTAAATGTGAATTTGTCATCTACCCATACACCCAGGTCTTTTTCAGTGATAGTTTTGCCCAGTGTTTTACAATTAAGCACATAATAATACCTTTTATTTCCTCTGCCCAAGTGCATGGCCTTACATTTATCCCCATTAAAGCTCATTTGCTACTTATCAGCCCAAGCTTCTAGTTTACATAAATCCTCCTGTAATATAAAATTGTACTCCACTGTATTGATTACCCTGCAGAGTTTAGTGTCATCTGTAAATATTAAGATTCATTGAGATTCTACTCTGTATACTCCCTACAAGGTCATTAATAAATATGGTGAATAGAAGTGGGCCCAATACTGACCCCTGTGGTACCCAACTGTTAACTGTGACCCTTTCTTAGTGTGTCCTATTAATAACCACCCTTTGTTTCCTATCACTAAGCCAGTTCTTAACCCATTTGCACAAATTTTCCCCTATCCTCATTGCTCTAATTTTATGTATCAACCTTTTGTGTGGCACCGTATCAAAAGCTTTTGAAAAGTCCATATACCCCACGTCCACTGCATTTCTTTGGTCTAGTCCAGAATTTACCTCTATATAAAAGTTTATCAGATTAGCTTGACAGGAATGGTCCCTCGTAAACCCATGTTGATATTGGGTCATGAGGTTATTTTCATTCAGATACTCCAGTATAGCATCTCTTAGAAAACCCTCTAGGATTTTACCCACAGAAGAGGTTAAGCTTACTGGCCTATAATTTCCAAGTTCAGTTTTTGTCCCCTTTTTGAATATTGGCACCACATTTGCTATAAGCCAGTCCTGTGGTAGAGAACCCTGTTAATATGGAATCTTTAAATATTAAAAATAATGTAATAGTCTATCTAATTCCTGCAGTACTTTGGGGTGTATCCCATCCGGGTCCAGGGATTTGTCAATTTTAGTGATTTTTAGGTGGTGCCGTACTTCCTGCTGGGTTAAGCAGGTGACATTTAATTAAGACTTTTTGTTATGACTGATCATGTTGTCTGTCATGCGATTTTCTTGTGTTAATACTGTTGAAAAAAAGTCATTTTGCATATTGGCTTTTTCCTCATCCTCATCCACCATTTCATCCGGACTATTTTTAAGTGGGCCAACACAGTCATTTTTTAGTTTCTTACTATTTACATAGTAACATAGTAACATAGTAACATAGTTTTTAAGGTTGAAGGAAGACTTTAAATCCATCTAGTTCAACCCATAGCCTAACATGTTGATCCAGAGGAAGGCAAAAAAAAAAACATGTGGCAACACTAAGCTCCACATTGGGGAAACAAATTCCTTCCTGACTCCAGATACGGCAATCAGACTAGTTCCCTGGATCAACGCCCTATCAAAGAATCTAGTATATATAACTGGTAATATTATAATTTTCAAGAAAGGCATCCAGGCCCTTCTTAAATGTTAGTAGTGAGTCACTCATTACAACATCATGTGGCAGAGAGTTCCATAGTCTCACTGCTCTTACAGTAAAGAATCCGCGTCTCTGATTATGATTAAACCTTCTTTCCTCCACACGTAGAGGATGCCCCCTTGTCCAGTCTCAGGACTAAGAGTAAAGAGATCATTAGAAAGTTCTCTGTACTGTCCCCTCATATATTTATACATTATTATAAGATCACCCCTAAGCCTTCGTTTTTCCAAGCTAAATAACCCCAAGTTTAATAACCTGTCTTGGTATTGCCGACCCCTTAGTCCTCTAATGACTTTTGTCGCTCTTCTCTGGACCCGCTCTAGTTCAGCTATGTCTTTCTTATACACTGGAGACCAGAATTGTACACAGTATGCTAAGTGTGGTCGCACTAGTGACTTGTATAGAGGTAAAATTATGTTCTCCTCATGAGCATCTATGCCTCTTTTAATGCATCCCATTATTTTATTTGCCTTTGCAGCAGCTGCCTGACACTGGCCACTAAATGTGAGTTTGTCAACTACCCATACACCCAGATCTTTTTCAGTGACCGTTTTGCCCAGTGTTTTACAATTAAGCACATAATTATACCTTTTGCTTCCTCTGCCCAAGTGCATGACTTTACATTTATCCCCATTAAAGCTCATTTGCCATTTAGCAGCCCAAGCTCCTAGTTTACATAAATCCTCCTGTAATATAAAATTGTCCTCCTCTGTATTGATTACCCTGCAGAGTTTAGTGTCATCTGCAAATATTGAGATTCTACTCTATATGCCCCCTACAAGGTCATTAATAAATATATTAAATAGAAGCAGGCCCAACACTGACCCCTGTGGTACCCCACTGTTAACTGTGACCCATTCTGAGAGTGTTCCATTAATAACCACCCTTTGTTTCCTATCACTAAGCCAGTTCTTAACCCACTTACACATATTTTCCCCTATCCCCATTGCCCTCATTTTATGTATCAACCTTTTGTGTGGCACCGTATCAAAAGCTTTTGAAAAGTCCATATACACCACATCCACTGCATTTCTTTGGTCCAGTCCAGAACTTACTTCTTCATAGAAGCTTATCAGATTAGTTTGACAGGAACGGTCCCTCGTAAAACCATGTTGATAATGGGTCATGAGGTTATTTTTCTTCAGATACTCCAGTATAGCATCTCTTAGAAAACCCTCTAGGATTTTACCCACAGTAGAGGTTAAGCTTACTGGCCTATAATTTCCAAGTTCAGTTTTTGTCCCCTTTTTGAATATTGGCACCACATTTGCTATATGCCAGTCCTGTGGTACAGACCCTGTTATTATGGAATCTTTAAATATTAAAAATAATGGTCTATCTATGACAGTACTTAATTCCTGCAGCACTCTGGGGTGTATCCCATCCGGGCTCGGAGATTTGTCAATTTTAGTGATTTTTAAACGATGCCTTACTTCCTCTTGGGTTAAGCAGGTGACATTTAATTGAGAATTTTTGTTATCACTGATCATATTGTCTGTCATGGGATTTTCTTGTGTAAATACTGTTGAAAAAAAGTCATTTAGCATATTGGCTTTTTCCTCATCCTCATCCACCATTTCACCCAGACTATTTTTAAAGGGGCCAACACCATCAGTTTTTAGTTTCTTACTATTTATGTAGTTAAAAAATATTTTGGAATTATTTTTACTTTCTCTGGCAATGAGTCTCTGTGTCTTAATCTTTGCTGCCTTGATTTGCTTTTTACAAATGTTATTTAATTTTCTGTATTTATTTAATGCCTCATCACTACCTACTTGCTTTAATTCCCTAAATGCTTTCTTTTTGTCACATATTGCACTTCTTAGCCATAGTGGTTTCCTCCTATTTCTAGCATGCTTATTCCCATAGGGTATATATTGTGCACAGGTCCTATTCAGGATGCTAATAAACATCTCCCATTTGCTTTGTGCACTTTTATGTCTCAGGACATCGTCCCAGTTTATTGCACTAAGATCATCTCTCAACCGTTGGAAATTTGCCTTCCTGAAGTTTAGTGTCCTTGTAGCCCCTCTACTACACATCTTAGTAAAGGATACTTGAAAGCTTATTAAGTTATGATCACTATTACCCAAGTGACCTCCAACCTGTATATTTGATATGCGGTCCGGCCTGTTGGTTAATATTAGGTCCAGCAGTGCCCCCCTTCTTGTTGGGTCCTGAACCAGTTGTGAAAGGTAATTGTCTCTCATAGTTTTCAAAAACTTATTACCTTTGCTGGAACTGCAGGTTTCTGATCCCCAATATATTTCAGGGTAGTTGAAGTTCCCCATAATAATGACTTCTCCCTGAGTCGCTGCTTCATCTATTTGCTTTATGAGGATATTCTCCTCCACTTCCATTATTGTTGGGGACTTATAACAAACCCCTATTAGTAATTTATTATTTTTCCCCCTCCTCTTATCTCCACCCACAGGGACTCTACATTTCCATTAGATTCACCTATATTATCACGCAGGATGGGTTTTAAGGATGATTTTACGTATAAACATACACCTCCTCCTCGCTTATTTGTACGGTCATTTCTGAACAGACAATAGCCCTGTAAATTAACAGCCCAGTCATGGCTCTCGTCCAGCCAAGTCTCCGAAATCCCCACCATGTCATAATTATTTTCCAACAAAATCAATTCTAATTCCTCCATTTTGTTGGTGAGGCTTCTGGCATTAGTATACATGCACTTTATGCATCTCTCTTTACCTCTATTCCTTCCTACTATATTGACTGTTCTAACCCCAACCCCCATGCCACCCCCAATTTTATTACTTGTGCCCAGGTTACTATTTACACTATCTTCCCCTCCAATACAATGAATACCCTCCCCCCAATCCCTAGTTTAAACACTCCTCCAACCTTCTAGCCATTTTCTGCCCCAGCACAGCTGCACCCTCCCCATTGAGGTACAGCCCGTCCCTAGCATAGAACCTGTAGCCAACAGAGAAGTCGGCCCAGTTCTCCAGGAACCCAAACCCCTGTTGGTAAACAATATTTTGAGATTTTTTTTTACTTTTTCTGGCAATGAGTCTCTCTGTCTCAATCTTTTCTGCCTTGATTTGCTTTTTACAAATGTTATTTATTTAATGTCTCATCACTACCTACTTGCTTTAATTGCCTAAATGCTTTCTTTTTATCGCTTATTTCACCCCTTACAGCTTTATTTAGCCATAGTGGTTGCCTCGTATTTCTTGCATGTTTATTCCCATAGGGTATATATAGTGCACAGGTCCTATTCAGGATTCTAATAAATGTCTCCCATTTGCGTTGTGTACTTTTATATCTCAGGATATCGTCGTAGTTTATTGCACTAAGATCATCTCTCAACCTTTGGAAATTTGATTTCCTGAAGATTAGTGTCCTTGTAGCCCCTCTACTACACATCTTATTAAAGGATACTTGAAAACTTATTATTTTATGATCACTATTACCCAACTGATCTCCAACCCGTATATTTGATATGTGGTCCAGCCTGTTGGTTAATATTAGGTCTAACAGTGCCCCCCTTCTTGTTTGTTCCTGAACCAGTTGTGAAAGGAAATTTTCTCATATAGTTGTCAGGCTAGGGTCACACATAGCAATCTGTTTTCCATACCAAATCCGTTTTTCCTACGCTGTTTTTTGTGCCTCCTGTGCCCCTGAACGTTTTTGGGACTTTGCCATTTTTTTACATAAACAATGCTCTAAAAAATTGATCCGTTTTTCCATAGGACCCCATGTTAAAAAAATGAATCCATTTTTTTTACTGCACCCAAAAACGTTCCTACCAACGTTTTTGGCTAGTTTCACACAAGTCCAAAAACTGATGCAAAAATGGATTATATGTAATAAATACCCTATCCATTTTTTTCTGCACTCAAAACATTCCTAGGAGGTGTTTTAAACCCAAAAACATTAGTAGGAGCGTTTTTGGGTGCGGTAAAAAAACGGATCCTTTTTTTAAACATGGGGCCCTCTGGAAAAATTTATCCTTTTTTAGAGCATTGTTTATGTCACAAAAAAATGGATCAGTTTTTTAGAGCATTGTTTATGTTAAAAATGGCAAAGTCCCAAAAACATTCAGGGGCACAGGAGGCACAAAAAGCAGCCTAGAAAAAATGGATTTGGCATGGAAAACACTTCCAAAAACGGATTGCTATATGTGACCCTAGCATTCTGATACCATCCACATCCTTAACTCTGCTATGGCTAGGGTCACACGTAAGCCCAGGATCCGCTACTAGACAATCAATTCCATCGTGACCAGGAGCATGAGGAAGAGGATGAGGAAGAGCTTGAGGTAGAAAAGGCAGAAGAGGCAAGTTGGTGGCTTTCTTGAAGGTTAGGGGGTTTGGCTTCCTGTTGGAGCAAGGTACTGGGCATCAGTGCTACGTTAACCAGTCCATCCTGCTGTGTGACCATCTTCCTAGAAGATTACATACTTAGTTGGGGAGGAGGTCACTTTCATGAAGGTGATGGGCAGCAATTGGTGGTTCACAGTTGGAGTAAGACAGGTTGCCAACGCTAATGATTTTGAGAAGTGGGGTGGGAGGAGGCCGATCGAAAGAGAATGTGGTGCTGGGTGGAGGACAGGACTCTCTTGGTTAGCCAACCAGCTGCACCCACACCCACAAGGCCTGTCT
This sequence comes from Allobates femoralis, assembly GCA_033576535.1. Classification (NCBI taxonomy): domain Eukaryota; kingdom Metazoa; phylum Chordata; class Amphibia; order Anura; family Aromobatidae; genus Allobates; species Allobates femoralis. The sequence continues at coordinate 86 of JARQOC010003908.1, read as the reverse complement.
GTGTTCCACAAGTTGCACCTGTCTCTCCTAGAAGGGGTGGTCATCCCCTAGTTCCTCCAGTGTCTTCTCCAGCAGTGGCTATGATG
>JARQOC010003907.1:0-13256 GCA_033576535.1 Allobates femoralis | reverse complement strand
GGCCGGGGTTCAAAAATGGTCGCATTGTTGGTCTCACCGTTCCGTGGGGTAGCTGGTGATATCCCGAGTTGGGCCAACTACAGCTCATATGTGTAAGAAAAGAATGGCGGTTTTGGGGCGCTCAAGAAAGGAGGCAAAGGGATAGATTATAATACTTTCCTTTACTTTATAACACAAAAGTGTCTTCACATCGCGTTTTGGCGGTTGCTCCGCCTTCATCAGATCACCTGATGAAGGCGGAGCTACCGCCGAAACGCATTGTGAAGACACTTTTGTGTTATAAAGTAAAGGAAAGTATTATAATCTATCCCTTTGCCTCCTTTCTTGAGCGCCCCAAAACCGCCATTCTTTTCTTACACATATTATCCAGCCTTAGGGCGAGCGGTGGGTTGCTGCACAACTAAGGATACGATTAACTACCTTGAACACTCAAGTTGCACCAGTTCAGCGGCCATTTATTCTTTGTTTTTGCCAAAGGGGTCAATGCCTCTGGTTGTACATATTCCAGCAAGTGTCCTTTTTCTGCTGGTTGTACCGGAACACCCCAACTACAACCATGATCTCCAAACAAAAGATAGAATAGAAAAAAAATGAAGGGGAAAGGGTATAACTGGAACACACACAGGATTGTCTCAGATCTAATAAACACTGAGTTCGATCTTCTAAACTTTTGTGCAGAATTCTTGTAAGAACAGTACAAGTGTTTAGTGGGAGGAATGATTGCTCAAACCAGATCACTAATGATCTATGATCCCACCGCTGCCACCAATTGTCATGAACTTAGTCAGGACCTGCAGCTCTCTAGCGCCCTCTTATCCTGCTGGCCAAACACGGTATTGACAGAGAATAAGCAAGTAAGCGCAGCTGCTCTAATTTATGTAGACTATTGTGGCACGTGATGTGATGGGATGTTACTAGTTCCTGCCAGGAACATATATATACCTCAATCCACAAATTCAAATAAATACAAAAATTATGCTGCCACCACCGATCTCTTACAAGGTGGATCGGAAACCTGTATGGTAACGTGAATTTTGCGGGAGAAATGTGTTCAGCTCGATCATAGGGCAAAAAGAACGAAACTAAGCAAATTTTCTCTTTTACTCCAAAAGAATGGCAGTGTTTACAAAAAGATATACAACAGATATAATAAAAGACAATTTACATATATGCATAAACAGTTATTAAGATAAAAGGGCCAGTCATTGCACTGGCTGCCCGCACACTACAGGATCCATTTCAAACTGCTTGTTCTCACCCACAAAGCTCTTCACAGTGCAGCACCCCCTACATCTCCTCCCTCATCTCTGTCTATCACCCCACCCGTTCTCTTCACAGTGCAGCCCCTACATCTCCTCCCTCATCTCTATCACCCCACCCGTTCTCTTCACAGTGCAGCCCCCTACATCTCCTCCCTCATCTCTGTCTATCACCTCACCCGTTCTCTTCACAGTGCAGCACCCCCCTACATCTCCTCCCTCATCTCTGTCTATCACCCCACCCGTTCTCTTCACAGTGCAGCACCCCCCTACATCTCCTCCCTCATCTCTGTCTATCACCCCACCCGTTCTCTTCACAGTGCAACACCTCCCTACCTCTCCTCCCTCATCTCTGTCTATCACCCCACCCGTCCTCTTCACAGTGCAGCACTCCCTACATCTCCTCCCTCATCTCTGTCTATCACCCCACCCGTTCTCTTCACAGTGCAGCCCCCTACATCTCCTCCCTCATCTCTATCACCCCACCCGTTCTCTTCACAGTGCAGCCCCCTACATCTCCTCCCTCATCTCTGTCTATCACCTCACCCGTTCTCTTCACAGTGCAGCACCCCCCTACATCTCCTCCCTCATCTCTGTCTATCACCCCACCCGTTCTCTTCACAGTGCAGCACCCCCCTACATCTCCTCCCTCATCTCTGTCTATCACCCCACCCGTTCTCTTCACAGTGCAACACCTCCCTACCTCTCCTCCCTCATCTCTGTCTATCACCCCACCCGTCCTCTTCACAGTGCAGCACTCCCTACATCTCCTCCCTCATCTCTGTCTATCACCCCACCCGTTCTCTTCACAGTGCAGCCCCCTACATCTCCTCCCTCATTCTCTATCACCCCACCCGTTCTCTTCACAGTGCAGCCCCCTACATCTCCTCCCCTCATCTGTCTATCACCTCACCCATTCTCTTCACAGTGCAGCACCCCCTACATCTCCTCCCTCATCTCTGTCTATCACCCCCCCGTTCTCTTCACAGTGCAACACCTCCCTACCTCTCCTCCCTCATCTCTGTCTATCACCCCACCCGTCCTCTTCACAGTGCAGCACCCCCTACATCTCCTCCCTCATCTCTGTCTATCACCCCACCCGTTCTCTTCACAGTGCAGCACCCCCCTACATCTCCTCCCTCATCTCTGTCTATCACCCCACCCGTTCTCTTCACAGTGCAACACCTCCCTACCTCTCCTCCCTCATCTCTGTCTATCACCCCACCCGTCCTCTTCACAGTGCAGCACCCCCTACATCTCCTCCCTCATCTCTGTCTATCACCCCACCCGTTCTCTTCACAGTGCAGCACCCCCTACATCTCCTCCCTCATCTCTGTCTATCACCCCACCCGTTCTCTTCACAGTGCAACACCTCCCTACCTCTCCTCCCTCATCTCTGTCTATCACCCCACCCGTTCCTCTTCACAGTGCAGCACCCCCTACATCTCCTCCCTCATCTCTGTCTATCACCCCACCCGTTCTCTTCACAGTGCAGCACCCCCTACATCTCCTCCCTCATCTCTATCACCCCACCCGTCCTCTTCACAGTGCAGCACCCCCTACATCTCCTCCCTCATCTCTGTCTATCACCCCACCCGTTCTCTTCACAGTGCAACACCTCCCTACCTCTCCTCCCTCATCTCTGTCTATCACCCCACCCGTCCTCTTCACAGTGCAGCACCCCCTACATCTCCTCCCTCATCTCTGTCTATCACCGCACCCATCCTCTTCACAGTGCAGCACCTCCCTACATCTCCTCCCTCATCTCTGTCTATCACCGCACCCATTCTCTTCACAGTGCAGCACCTCCCTATATCTCCACCCTCATCTCTATCACCACACCCATCCTCTTCACAGTGCTGCGCCTCACTACATCTCCTCCCTCATCTCTATCACCCCACTTGTCCTCTTCACAGTGCTGCACCCCCCTACATCTCCTCCCTCATCTCTGTCTATCACCTCACCCGTCCTCTTCACAGTGCAAAACCTCCCTACATCTCCTCCCTCATCTCTGTCTATCACCCCACCCGTCCTCTTCACAGTGCAGCACCTCCTTACATCTCCTCCCTCATCTGTCTATCACCCCACTCGTTCTCTTCACAGTGCAGCACCTCCCTACATCTCCTCCCTCATCTCTGTCTATCACCCCACCTGTCCTCTTCACAGTGCAGCACCCCCTACCTCTCCTCCCTCATCTCTGTCTATCACCCCACCCGTCCTCTTCACAGTGCAGCACCCCCCTACATCTCCTCCCTCATCTGTCTATCACCCCACCCGTCCTCTTCACAGTGCAGCACCCCCCTACATCTCCTCCCTCATCTCTGTCTATCACCCCACCCGTTTTCTTCACAGTGCAGCACCCCCTACATCTCTTCCCTCATCTCTCTCTATCACCCCACTTGTCCTCTTCACAGTGCTGCACCCCCCTACATCTCCTCCCTCATCTCTGTCTATCACCTCACCCGTCCTCTTCACAGTGCAAAACCTCCCTACATCTCCTCCCTCATCTCTGTCTATCACCCCACCCGTCCTCTTCACAGTGCAGCACCTCCTTACATCTCCTCCCTCATCTGTCTATCACCCCACTCGTTCTCTTCACAGTGCAGCACCTCCCTACATCTCCTCCCTCATCTCTGTCTATCACCCCACCTGTCCTCTTCACAGTGCAGCACCCCCTACCTCTCCTCCCTCATCTCTGTCTATCACCCCACCCGTCCTCTTCACAGTGCAGCACCCCCCTACATCTCCTCCCTCATCTGTCTATCACCCCACCCGTCCTCTTCACAGTGCAGCACCCCCCTACATCTCCTCCCTCATCTCTGTCTATCACCCCACCCGTTTTCTTCACAGTGCAGCACCCCCCTACATCTCTTCCCTCATCTCTCTCTATCACCCCACCGTTCTCTTCACAGTGCAGACACCCCCTACATCTCCTCCCTCATCTGTCTATCACCCCACCCGTCCTCTTCACAGTGCAGCACCCCCCTACATCTCCTCCCTCATCTCTGTCTATCACCCCACCCGTTTTCTTCACAGTGCAGCACCCCCCTACATCTCTTCCCTTATCTCTCTCTATCACCCCACCTGTTCTCTTCACAGTGCAGCACCTCCCTACATCTCCTCCCTCATCTCTATCACCCCACCCGTCCTCTTCACAGTGCAGCACCTCTCTACATCTCCTTCTCATCTCTGTCTATCATTACACCCGTCCTCTATGTTCTACAAATGACCTTCGACTAACATCTGCACTAATCCGATCTGGAGGAAGTTATGAAACAAACAGTCTGCGCACAACTGGGGAATATTCAGGAGATACAATGACTGCAGCAGATCTGTCCTCTCCTCATACACCAGATCACCGGGGACAGAACAGTCATGTCTGATAGAAAAAGGGAGAAATAACAAAGGACAGAAACAAAAACTGTGAGAAAGGGTTAAATTACAGATAAAACAGCAGAATCTCACCCTGGAGGAGACTGTACTCAGAGCTTGTATCTCCACTGTCTGTGGATTCCTCAGTTTCAGGTCTTGCAGGTTTCCCTCCTTCTATAATCTTAGTCTGAGATTTTCCAGTTTTTCCTAATTTATATTTAAAAAAAACATTATAAGTTTATTATTTTTTATATATTTGTGACAAGTCATAAGGTGAAACAACAGAGCTCCCAACCTATGAAGAACAGAAAGAGGGACAAATTGCAGCATGCCACGGCAAATCTTGACCACGCTCAAGTCTCTACTTCAGGCCACACCAACGTGGTAGTGAGGGACATTCAGCAGATGCCCTGGACTGTTCATCAATCATAGTCGGATCTAGAACCTTCTCCTCTTTATGGAGTGTTACAATAGACAATTACCTTTCACAACTGGTTCAGGACCCAACAAGAACGGGGGCACTGCTGGACCTAATATTAACCAACAGGCCGGACCCCATATCAAATATACAGGTTGGAGGTCACTTGGGTAATAGTGATCACAAAATAATACGTTTTCAAGTATCCTTTACTAAGACGTGTAGTAGAGGGGCTACAAAGACACTAAACTTCAGGAAGGCAAATTTCCAACGGTTGAGAGATGATCTCAGTGCAATAAACTGGGACGATGTCCTGAGACATAAAAGTACACAAAGCAAGTGGGAGACGTTTATTAGCATCCTGAATAGGACCTGTGCACAATATATACCCTATGGGAATAAGCATGCTAGAAATAGGAGGAAACTACTATGGCTAAATAAGGCTGTAAGGGGTGCAATAAGGGACAAAAAGAAAGCATTTAGGGAATTAAAGCAAGTAGGTAGTGATAAAGCATCAAATAAATACAGAAAATTAAATAACATCTGTAAAAAGCAAATCAAGGCAGCAAAGATTGAGACAGAGAGTCTCATTGCCAGAGAAAGTAAAAATAATCCCAAAATATTCTTTAGCTACATAAATAGTAAGAAACTAAAAAATGATGGTGTTGGCCCCTTTAAAAATAGTCTGGGTGAAATGGTGGATGAGGAAGAGGAAGTAGCCAATATGCTAAATGACTTTTTTCAACAGTATTTACACAAGAATATCCCATGACAGACAACATGATCAGTGATAACAAAAACTTTCCAGTAAATGTCACCTGCTTAATCCAGAAGGAAGTACGGCACCCTCTAAAAATCACTAAAATTGACAAATCCCCGAGCCCGGATGGGATACACCCCAGAGTGCTGCAGGAATTAAGTACCGTCATAGACAGACCATTATTTTTAATCTTTAAAGATTCCATAATAACAGGGTCTGTACCACAGGACTGGCGTATAGCAAATGTGGTGCCAATATTCAAAAAGGGGACAAAAACTGATCTTGGAAATTATAGGCCAGTAAGCTTAACTCTACTGTGGGTAAAATCCTAGAGGGTTTTTTAAGAGATGCTATACTGGAGTATCTGAAGAAAAATAACCTCATGACCCAATATCAACATGGTTTTACGAGGGACCGTTCCTGTCAAACTAATCTGATAAGCTTCTATGAAGAAGTAATTTCTGGACTGGACCAAAGAAATGCAGTGGATGTGGTGTATATGGACTCTTCAAAAGCTTTTGATACGGTGCCACACAAAAGGTTGATACATAAAATGAGAGCAATGGGGATAGGGGAAAATATGTGTAAGTGGGTTAAGAACTGGCTCAGTGATAGGAAACAAAGGGTGGTTATTAATGGAACATACTCAGAATGGGTCACAGTTAACAGTGGGGTACCACAGGGGTCAGTGTTGGGCCCGCTTCTTTTTAACATATTTATTAATGACCTTGTAGGGGGCATACAGAGGAGAATCTCAATATTTGCAGATGACACTAAACTCTGCAGGGTAATCAATACAGAGGAGGACAATTTTATATTACAGGAGGATTTATGTAAACTAGAAGCTTGGGCTGATAAATGGCAAATGAGCTTTAATGGGGATAAATGTAAGGTCATGCACTTGGGCAGAGGAAACAAAAGGTATAATTATGTGCTTAATTGTAAAACACTGGGCAAAACTGTCACTGAAAAAGACCTGGGTGTATGGGTAGATGACAAACTCACATTTAGTGGCCAGTGTCAGGCAGCTGCTGCAAAGGCAAATAAAATAATGGGATGCATTAAAAGAGGCATAGATGCTCATGAGGAGAACATAATTTTACCTCTATACAAGTCACCAGTGCGACCACACTTAGAATACTGTGTACAATTCTGGTCTCCGGTGTATAAGAAAGACATAGCTGAACTAGAGCGGGTCCAGAGAAGAGCGACCAAGGTTATTAGAGGACTGGGGGGTCTGCAGTACCAAGACCGGTTATTAGAGGACTGGGGGGTCTGCAATACCAAGACAGGTTATTAGAGGACTGAGGGGTCTGCAATACCAAGACAGGTTATTAGAGGACTGAGGGGTCTGCAATACCAAGACAGGTTAGTAGAGGACTGAGGGGTCTGCAATACCAAGACAGGTTATTAGAGGACTGAGGGGTCTGCAATACCAAGACAGGTTAGGACTGAGGGGTCTGCAATACCAAGACAGGTTATTAGAGGAGTGAGGGGTCTGCAATACCAAGACAGGTTATTAGAGGACTGAGGGGTCTACAATACCAAGACAGGTTATTAGAGGACTAAGGGGTCTGCAATACCAAGACAGGTTATTAGAGGACTGAGGGGTCTGCAATACCAAGACAGGTTATTAGAGGACTGAGGGGTCTGCAATACCAAGACAGGTTAGGACTGAGGGGTCTGCAATACCAAGACAGGTTAGGACTGAGGGGTCTGCAATACCAAGACAAGGGGGCGACCTCTACGTCTGGAGGAAAGAATATTTAGTCATAATCACAGACGCGGATTCTTTACTGTAAGAGCAGTGAGACTATGGAACTCTCTGCCACATGATGGTGTAATGAGGAGTCACTACTAACATTTAAGAGGGGCCTGGATGCCTTTCTTGAAAACTATAATATTACCAGTTATATATACTAGATTCTCTGATCAGGTGTTGATCCAGGGATCTAGTCTGATTACCATATCTGGAGTCAGGAAGGAGCTTAGTGTTGCCACATGGGGTTTTTTTGCCTTCCTCTGGATCAACATGTTAGGCTATGGGGGGAACTAGATGGACATAAGGTCTCCCTTCAACCTTAAATACTATGTTACTATGTTAATATCACATGTTGCTTTGTTGTGTCTGTAAGGGTACCGTTACACGCCGCAACCGCGGTGAGAAATCTGACCAGTAATCTGTAGCCCCGACAAAATCGCAGTGAAATTGCCTCGAAATTGCGGCGTGTAATTGGGGAAGTTTGGTGGCGATCAAAAAGGTTGCGCCTGGTTCAGATTTCACAGCACTGCTCCAAAACCAGAGGCAATCATGAAGGGGAAATTCCCTGCTGAAGGGGCGATGGGGATGGAATCAGCGTCGCCTACTGATTTCCCGGAGGTGTGCTACAGCGTGCTGGAGACCGCCCCCCCCCCAGCGATGATTGGTGGTGGCTACTGTGTTTCCATTGGCTGTCCCTTCACAGGGCGCCATATTTGAAGAGCTGTCCATACACACTACACAATGGCAATGGCGTCATGTATTAGCCAGCCTTCCTGCGCAGCTGGCCAACCGTAACGCTATTGCGTTGTCTAATCAGCGTGTTTGGGGCACGGTGTAAAACAATTTGGCACGCCTATGTTCTCGCCGCGAAGAACACGTACCCCCACATTCCTTTGGGGATTGCAGCGTGTGAAGCGGCGTCGGGAGTCTACCGGATGTTTCCCGCTGTTGATGTGGGAACTTCCAGGACGACACATCGCCCTAGGTTGAGGGCGAAATTGCGGCGTGTAAATGCGCCTTCGGTGTTCGGAGGCGACTGTAAAATGTGCACGCGCACGTTAGGTTGCCTCCGATCGCCGCCAAAAGTTGCGCCGTGTAAAGGTACCCTTAGGTCATGCTCCACTTTTGTTGCCTTTAACCCTTATTTGATGCAGTTTTGGGGTAGATGTGAAGCCACGTTTTTAATGTGGTTTATATAGGATAGAAAAGCTTTGATTCTGCCCTTAAAAAAGTAACTGCAGTTTTTCCATGTTTTTTTTTAACCTCTAGAGAATAAAAAAGCACCAAAATTGCACAGTTCAGTTCTAAATTTGCCACTTGTTATAACCTGTGCAATGTGACATTTTGTCTTGTGATGTTTACGGTGTTCAGCGCCTTCTGGCTGTATTCACTGCATATCTAGGTGTCTTCTCCTTTAAGGACCCAGTGAATTATGGGTCAGCCCTCAGCTCTCATGTGTATGTAGTCATCTTAGGACAGCATGAGATAGGACTTTATGCAAGACACATGTGATTATCTTGCTCCAGCTTGATCTTGGAAACCCCATCATCCTTGCCAAAGTATACCTGATGAGAGTTTTATTCCTTTCTGTGTATTTTATACTGTAAAGTTTGTTGTTAGATTATATAGCAATCATTTGTACATGGGATTATGTATGTTCGCAATGCATGTGTCTCATGTAAGCCTCCATCTTATTGTATGCTCTCTGTTGTATATTATCACTACTGCTTTATGGGATCTGCTCAATGCTGATTTGTATTATTTGTATTTTTCTAGTTTAACCTCTTCACATTCACTCACTGTTGACCAATAAACCTTAAGCCGGCGTCACACACGTCAAAGTCGTCAGCGATCTGATCGCTGGCGACATTGACGGCTGATCACTGATGAGCTGTCACACAGGCAGGCTCACCAGCGAGCAGTGGAACAGCGACATTGTGGAAATGATTTAAATATTGTTTCCATGATGTCTGCTGGCTGGTATCCATGGTAAACTGTGGGTATCTAGGCAGCGCGCGCTGCCTAGATACCCGATGTATACCTTGGTTCCCAGCCTTCTCCGCTCACAGGCTGGTATTCAAGGTACACAGCGGGTAACTAGGGACCTCAGTTACCCGCTGTGTACCTTGGATACCAGCCTGTGAGCGGAGAAGGCTGGTAACCAAGGTATACATCGGGTATCTAGGCAGTGCGCGATGCCTAGATACCCGCAGTTTACCATGGATATCAGCTCCCAGCGCTTCCTGAGAGGCGCTGGGAGCTGGCTGATCGCGTCTCCCAGTGTCACACGCTGCAATGCTGCGTGTACACCGGGCGACCATCGCCAGGTTTTTGGTCCAGTCCGAAAACCAGTCGACCATCAACCAGCGATTTATCGCTGGTTGATGCGCCCTGTCACACACATCAATATCACTGCAACATCATGTGCAGCAGCGATATTGACAGCGATATTGACGCGTGTGACGGCCCCTTCAGACCAACAGATCGAGTACTCTGTTTACTTGGTAGTCAGAGAAGGTTTGCGCTGTATGCTGGATTTCACACTGCAGATAATGTGAGGGAAGGCAGAGCAACATCATTGAACTCTGCGGTTTTGGTACTTTTTCTCTTGATAAGCTTCTTTGTGGAGTCTCAAAAAACGTTGTTAAAAATATTTTTTAAGCACAAAATCAAAGTGTTTCTGTATTATAAAAAAAGTATTAAAATGCGGCTTCACATCTGCATCAAAAACCCACTAACCCCTTAGTGACGGAGCCAATTTCCACCTTAATGACCATACTGTTTTTTGTAATTCTGACCAGTGTCCCTTTATGAGGTAATAACTTTGAAACGCTTCAACGGATCCCAGCAATTCTGAGACTGTTTTTTCGTGACATATTGGGCTTCATGTTAGTGGTAAATTTAGGTCGATAATTTTTGCATTTATTTGTGAAAATATAAAAAAATTGTCAAAAATGTTGAAAATTTCACAATTTTCAAATTTGGAATTTTTATTTTGTTAAATGGGAGAGTTCTGTGACACAAAATAGTTAATAAATAACATTTCCCACATGTCTACTTCACATCAGCACAATTTTGGAAAACAAAAAAAATTTGGTTCGGAAGTTATAAGGGTTCAAAGTTCATCAGCAATTTTTAATTTTTCCAGCAAAACTATTTTTTTTAGTGACTACATCACATTTGAAGTCCCTTTGAGGGGCGTACATGACAGAAAACACCCAAAAGTGACACCATTCCGAATACTACACCCCTCAAGCTACTCAAAACTACATTCAAGAAGATTATTAACCCTTCAGGTGCTTCACAGGAACTAAAGCAAAGTGGAAACAAAAACATTTTAATTTTTCCAAACAAAATGTTCTTTTAGCCTCAATTTTTTCATTTTCACATGAGCAACAGGATAAAATGGATCCTAAAAATTGTTGGGCAATTTCTCCTGAGTCCACCGATACCTCATATGTAGTCATAAACCACTGTTTTGGCGCACGGCACGGCTAAGAAGGGAAGGAGCGCAATTTGAATTTTGGAGCTAATTTTCCATTCAAAAAGTGAAATGTCACTCCTTCCCTTCTGAGCCCTGCCGTGCGCCCAAACAGTGGTTTATGACCACATATGAGGTATCGGTGTACTCAGGAGAAATTGCCCAACACATTTTAGGATGCATTTTATCCTCTTGCTCATGTGAAAATGAAAAAATTGAGTATAAAAGAAAATTTTTGTGAAAAAAAAAGTACTTTTTTATTTTTATGGATCAATTTGTGAAGCACCTGGGGGTTCAAAGTGCTCACTATGCATCTAGATAAGTTCCTTGGGGGGTCTAGTTTCCAAAATGGGGTCACTTGTGGGGGAGGTCCAATGTTTAGGCACACAGTGGCTCGCCATACACGACATGGTATCCACTTACAATTCCAATTGTTAGTCGACACCATGTCACGTATGGAGAGCCCCTATGTGCCTAAACATTGGGGCTCCCCCACAAGTGACCCCATTTTGTAAACTAGACGCCCCAAGGAAATTATCTAGATGCATAGTGAGCACTTTGAACCCCCAGGTGCTTCATAAACTGATCCATAAAAATGAAAAAGTACTTTTTTATTTTTCACAAAAATCTTTTTTTCCTTTTTACGGACTAATTTGTGAAGCACCTGGGGGTTGAAAGTGCTCACTATGCATCTAGATATGTTCCTTGGGGGGTATAGTTTCTAAAATGGGGTCACTTGTGGGGGAGCTTCAATGTTTAGGCACACAGGGGCTCTCCAAACGCCACATGGTGTCCACTAACAAGTTGAATGGAAAATTAGCTCCAATAGTTAGCGGACACCATGTTGCATATGGGGAGCCCCTGTGTGCCTAAACATTGGAGCTCCCCCACAAGTGACCCCATTTTGGAAACTAGACGCCGCAAGGATTATATTTAAAGGTATAGTGAGCATTTAGGACCTACAGCTACTTCACAGAATTTGATAACGTCATATTGAACATTTTCTTTTTTTCACACAATTTCTCACTTTTAGAGCATGTGCACATGATACGGAGACACCGTGTCCTGGCCGTCTCCTGTCCTGCATTTTTTCTAGTATTTCTTTAAATTAAAAAAAAAACGACGTGGGGCTTCGCCATATTTTTAGTCCAGCCATGTACAGCAGGCAAGTACGGGCTGCCACCAACCCCATCTGCCTAGTTTTACCTGGATGGAAACCAAAAATATAGGGAAGCCCTTTTCTTTTTTTAAATTATTTCTTGAAATAATTAATAAAAAAAATGGCGTGGGCTTCGCCACATTTTTGGGCCAGCCAGGTACAACTAAGCAGCTGGGGGCTGGAATCCTCAGCGTAGGGAGGCCCAAGCTTTCTGGCCCCCCCCCTCCGCTGCGAATTGCAGCCCGCACCCGCCCCAGAAAATTGCGCATTCATAGAGGCGCCATTTTCTGGCGCTGTATCCAGCTCTTCCAGCTGCCGTGTAGCGGTGGCAGACTGGGTAATAAGGTGTTAATGCCAGCTTTTTGGCAGCTGGCACTAAGCCCGAGATTCATAACGTTTGGCCAATATTAGACTGGACCATTAGGAATCTCTAGTAAATTGTAAAGAAAACACAACACAGAGAAAAAAAAATTATTTGAAAAAAAAAAACACAAGCACATATTTAGACCCCATCTTTATTACTGTGACGTCCGACGTAGTCCAGTGGGAAGGTCCGACATAGTCCATTTGGAAGGTCCGACGTAGTCCAGTGGGAGGTCCCACGACGATTCACATTCAGATGATGATCTGAAGTTAACCCCCTGTGTGGTCACAAAGAGGTTAACTGCAGATCACGTAACCCTTGTGACCACACAGGGATGATGATCAGCACTTAATCACTTTTGACCACACAAGGGGTTAACTGCAGATCATCATCCCTGTGTGGTCACAAAGGGTTATTTGATCTGCATTTAACCCCTTGTGACCACACAGGGATGATGATCAGCAGTTAACCCCTTGTGTGGTTAAAAGCGGTTAACTGCTGATCATCATCCCTGTGTGGTCACAAGGGGTTAACTGCAGATCATCATCTCTGTGTAGTCCCAAGGGGTTAACTGCAGATCACGTAACCACTTGTGACCACACAGGGATGATGATCTGCAGTTAACCCCTTGTGACCACACAGGGGGTTAACTGCAGATCACCCCCGTGTGGTCATTCAGGG
>JARQOC010003906.1:0-13259 GCA_033576535.1 Allobates femoralis | reverse complement strand
AGCGCCGGCATGTCCCACATACCCCCTCCTTGTTCAATCCTGTAGGGGGTGAACACAAGGCCATAACCCCGGGCCCTGCGTGCAGACCGCGTCACGGTGTGGAGAACCGCTGAGCCAAGCAGGGGCACCCGGGGATACCAGCGGTGCCAGACCCACGAGCAACCAACCCGTTCGGACCCCCGGCACCCACAAACCCCGGACGGGTACCAACAACAGAGGCCTGGGGCCCCACGAGCAACACGGGGTTTGCCCGCGGCACTGCTGCACCGCTCCGGACGGCGAGTCGGCGCACTGGACTCTGCACCCGGGAATCAGTCACATTAAGTCCTCCGGGTATCCCCGGCGGCGGGATTCTCGGGCTCTGGCCCTTTCTGTCCTTCATCCGGGGGGCCATATACTCGTTCCACAACACCCGGAACAAGGGCATATCCCCCCCAGCACAACATCATAAGGGAGATCCTTTACTACCCCCACGACATGTTGAACCCTCCTGGCTGGGGTAGCGAACGTGACACGCTTCGTCGGATACCTGCGATGATCCCCATGGACACTCATCACCCTGACCTTTCGGTCGGTGGGTTTGGTCCTGGAGACCAAGGAGGCACACACGAGGGTCACGTTGCTCCCTGAGTCCAGGAGAGCCGTCACTTCATGACCATTAAGCCGAACGCGGCACAGTACATTCCCAGTGTCCCTGGGGTCCGAGCGCCCTTTTCCGACGAGGTGGGTGAACATGGACCGCCTCCGGAGTAGTCACAGTCCATGGGTTCCCCGTTGAGGGACACTGTGCCATCATATGTCCAACCTCCTGACACCTCCTACATCGGGGTTGACCTCCATTATACCAGGGGCTGAACGGCGGCGGTCCGAACGCCGCTTTGCTGCAGGGGATGGCCGTTCTTGGCCTGAGCCGGGTGCTCGCTGACCCGGGGTCCGGATTGGGGGTCCCTGCTTTCTGGTGTGGTGGGCGCGGCCTTGCGGTTGGTTCGCAGTGTCCCCGTGTCCCTGATCAAGTCCTGTGTGGCCCACATGGCGCTCCACCACATTCACCACCTGGTCTAGGGTACCCGGTCACTGTGTCCCACCCACCGTTGTATGGGGATGGGCAGCGTACGCACGAAGCGATCCACCACCACCCGCTCTACCATCTGGGCCGGACTCAGGGCTTCAGGCTGCAGCCATTTTTTAACCAGGTGCAACAAATCATAGGCCTGTGAGCGCACGGGTTTGCCTTCCTCGTAGGCCCATTGGCTCACCCGTTGGGCCCTCACATATGTATTGACCCCGGTACGGGCCAATATCTCCCCCTTCAGGGCTCCATAGTCCAGGGCATCCTCAGTACACAGATCTATGAAAGCCTTTTGGGGATCACCAGTCAAATAGGGCGCCAGCACCTCGGCCCACTGGCGACCGGGCAGTCTCTCCCGTTCAGCCACCCGCTCAAACACGGCCAGGAATGCCTCCACATCATCCCCGGGTCATCTTTTGCAGCGCTTGTCTTAACCGCTTTCCGGACACTGCCGTCGACAACCTGGGCCTTGGGCGGTTCCCACGGTCTGGCACGAACAGCCCTCGGTCAACAGGGCCATCTGTTCCTGGTGTCTTTGTTCCTGCTGCTGCAGTGCTTGGAACTGCTGCTGCTGAGCCTGTACCAGGTGTTTGAGTACCTCCTCCATGCTGTGGTGGGCTTGTACTGGAATTTAGCCACTTGGATCCTGGACATGCGCTGCCGGGCACCCCGCAAGAGACTGGCAGCTATAATGACTGCTGCTCCTCTCACTTAGCAGCCGCTCATTAACCTCATGAAACAGCCACTTTCACACCAGCGGTTCCGGAAGGAAAGGCGACAGTAGCGCGGGCTTCACCAGGAATGAATGCTACACCTCACCGGGCCGGCAATGCCCGCATTCTCCACCATATGGTGAGGTAGCGGCGGCACGGCGAAGACAAGGATCCGGGCACCACGGGTCACTGCACACAGGTTTTTATTCCACCAACAGAAGAGACAAAAAAAACAATAGTCCAAAAGAGCATTCCGGTCCCCTTCCTTCAGGGGCCGCTCCTCGCTGCTTCCAGCAACCTCACACAGAGAGGTTCAAACAGTACCTCTCACACTGCGGCTCTGCAGTGTCTCATCCACGCTCTCAGACCCATCTCATGGTCCTGCACCTTTGCAGGCTTGTGGAAGACTGCCTCTCCTCACAGGTGCAATCCAGTGAGTTTTGTAATCACTCCTTCACACAAACCTCAGCTTTCAGCAGCAGCAGTTAACCCCGTGTGTGCTGCTACCGAGCCAACCTGCACTTACCCTGTGCATGCTGCAGGGTTTAGCAATCCCACATTACCGCCGGTCACGTGAGTCATGCCAGCCACGTGCTATAGCGCCCGGCATGTCTCACAATACATACTTTCTAATTAAACACAAATATTACAATAATTTAATTTAGCTATAGATGTAGAAGAATAGAAATAGACAAAAATACCAAAAATATTAATTTCGTTATAAAGATATTATAAATAGGTTTTAGATATAAAATAGTTATTTAAAATATATTGTTCTTACTTTTTTAGCTTTAAAATTTCTTTTTAAATTTCATTGTATATGTATAAAACACACATATTTTTAGTAGATTGTGATGTGTATCATCTAAATGCTTGCATTTAGTGATAATAACCTGAAGCTCCAGCAGTATAGCTGCTGCGAGATTTTATTTTCTTTTTACACAGGGTCAGGTTTTTGTCAACAGCTAAGGCTGCCTTCACATTTGCAGATGCATCTGCATCGTTTTGAAAATGCATCTGCATGGACATGGTAGACCCTAGCTTTATAATGGGACGCACGGTGTCTGCAGATGCTTGCAGGCAGCCGTGCACACACATTTACTCCTATATGTGATCTGTGCGCAGGCGGATGCCTGCATACAAATCACACACTCCCACCCTCACCAGGGATGCAACATGTCGTGTTCCTGCTGCGGAGGAGAGTCTGTGATCTGTACCCAAGCATCTGCTGCGCAGAGATCACATATAGCAGTGAATGGTTGTGCTCGGCTGTCTGGAAGCATCTGCAGACACTGTGCGTCCCATTATAAAGATAGGGTTTACCGTCTGCATGCAGATGCATCTGCAAAATGGTGCAGATGCATCTGCAAGTTTGAAGGCAGCATTAGAGACGGGTGGGGACAGCTGTTCACACACATCTCTATCTTGAAGTGTGTTCTGTACATATAAATACATACATACATATAGGTACATATTTAGACACATAGGGAAAGAATAGACATTTTCATTTAAAATCTGACTTATTCTGCTATTTGTGGAATTTATAGTGTGAACACATCAATTTTGACACTTGCTGTCTAATGGTGACCTACAGCACTCTTACTGTAAGTTGCATGAAATGTTAATGCAATTTGTGCTTTACTTGCAGTAGTTGCGGCACATGTGCTTTCAACAGTTTCAACTGCCAAAATCACAGTTAGCTTTGATTTTTAGTGGTTGCATTTAGTCAACCTGTTAAAGCTGTGCTTGCCGTATTTACTACAAGCTAATTGCAAGTTCCATATACATTTACATGTTACTTTGCTAAAAGTGAGCTGTAGGTAGGTCCTTTGGTGCAAAGTGCAGAAATTGTATTTGGTTATTCTACACCTTCTGCAAATAGCCAAAAAATATCTGCTTTAAAAGGAGTCTAACTATTAATTATTAGGGGTAGAGTAGAGTAGGTCCCACCAGTTGTAAGGCTACCTTCCCGTGGTTGGTGGGGAAACATGTAGTGGCTCAATCATAGATTATTAATATTCATATATAAATTGAATATACGTAGTCTGTACAAAACATCAGTGCCAGTATCTGTACGAAAAGCCTTGCCTTAGAATCATGACATGTACTACACTGATATATACCATACAAACATTGGTAGTTGATAGATAGATATCATGTCTTATGTGCATTATTGTCAAATTTAATGAATAATGTATATATGCATGCTACACTTCCCGATTCTTTACAATTGAGCCGCCATCTATCATGGAATAATTGGATTATTAGTTAAAAATCTAATTTAATAAACTATACACCAGTTCTAGAATCCCGATGCAATCGCATCGGGCTCACAGCTAGTATATAAATAACATTGCGACACACAGTGTAACCTCCAAACTGTTAGTAAACTTCACAATAACAGTGTCATGTCTGTTCATCTTTTTTAACACAACCTATTTCCTTGAAATTACTAAATTCTTGAAAAAAATTGCATTTTTGAAAAGCTCGTTAGATTTGAATGTGGTATTCTCAATGATAATTTTATACTTTATTAAGAACCAAAAATGAATATACAATGACAACTTCAGAGATATGGTGTTGTCTAACGCCACCCTCACAATAGTCATTTAACCACAAATGGAGACTATGACAAAATAAACAGGTCAAAACTCCATTTCTTAAAAAGCAATGTTGCAGGTTGACAGGGTAATTCTCAACATGCAGCAGGCCTCTCTGAACCTACAAAGTCAATTGTTTAACTGGGACCAATTTTGGTGTCCCACTTGCTTTTTGTACAAGGTGGGTACCTGTAAGAAGCACATTAGTGGAGTCACAAACATATAAGGTGTCTTCCTTGAGCCACAAGACTAAGCCTTTGTGAGCCAGTCACTACATGCCCACGTCATGGTCAATGCCTTCATGGCGGCTGTTGTTATTGCGAATATCTCACAAACAAATACATACAGTACACATGGTCCCGCTAACAAACTTTGCTGAGTGTGGACTATGTATGTGTCATGTAGATCGTAAAAATCTGAGGTCACCTAACATAATTGTGTGCATGATGCCCAAATATTTTTTCACGCTTTCAACAGATCAGCATCCGCCTTCCAATTTGACATGGCTACAACAGGCCCGTATTTGGACTTCCTGCCGCCCTAGGCACTGTTAGCGGTCGGCTCCCCCCACCCCTCCCCCGTCGCGCCCTGCCCCCTGTCGTGCCTCGCCTCCCCTCGCCGTGGAAATTCTGTATGTTCATGTTGTATGTTCTCCAAGTGTTTGCATGGGTTTCCAACTACACTACAGAGACATACTGACAGGATGTTTACCCAATGGGACAGTGTTGATGATGTATGTAAAGTGCTGTGGAGTTCATAGTCTGATATAAATGCAAAAGTTTTATTCTTAATATTTATGTCACAATACTGGGATCTGAGGATCTTCGAGGTCAGGGGCTCTCTGATGCCATGTTGCTGTCTGCCTCGCTGTCTTTCCTCTTTTGACACTACAGTGCGGTAGACAAGAGAGCATTAACTGGTTAATAACAAGAAGTATGGAGTGTGTACTAACTGAGCCATAAACCCTCTCCATACCATGTCCAGCAGACATTGTAGGATTACTATATGGATTTTAGTATTAAGGCCGCTTTACACGTCGCGATATCGCAACGCAACTACGATAAAAAGTCACGTGGTACGGGCATTGCAGTTGTTATCGGAGTTGCGTTGTGTCGTGTAAAATGGGCAATGCGACTCGAAAACAACGCAACTACGATATCGTTTTTGAGATTGTGCATGCTCTGCAAACCGTACAATATTGTATATGCGATCTGCCTTGATCGTGCTGTGTGACAGCGCAACTACGATTTGGAGCGCTACTTCCCCCCATTCACTTCAATGTTAAATGGTCGTTCCCTGGGTCGCTTGTACGCTGCGCTAAGGAGGGGCGTACATATTGTAGTTGCGTTGCCTGCCAATATCTCCCTGTGTGACATCTACTAGTGATCTGGGGAAAAAAGAGTCAAAAACGTGCACGCTCCCGTGAAATAGTATGCAATATTTGAGTGTAAAAGCGGCCTTTAGGGACGGAAACACTGGTGTTAAACTCAGACGAAGGCAATGTGTGATTTTTATTGCATTGCAGGGACCAATGTTATTAAAAAGTTACAGCAGTGGAAGTGTGGGACCTTTTTTTCACCAGTTGGATGGGAAATCCAACATGCGTGACAAGCATTCACACCGGACCCCCAATGCAAATTTTGGGGGCCAAAAACAGGGGCCGCAGTCGGAAAACCCTCAAAAGGGGACTGTTTATTTCACTGTAAAATTAAAAAAATTTAAGAAATAAAAAAAAAAAAAAAAAAAAAAAATTAATAAAAAAATTTTTAAAAAAAATTTTTAAAAAAAAAAAAAATTTTTTAAAAAAAAATAAAAAAAAATTTAAAAATAAAAAAAAATTAAAAAAAGCAAAATTTTTTAAAAAAAATTTTTTAAAAATTTAAAAATAAAAAATTTTAAAAAAATAAATTTTTAAAAAAAAATTAAAAAAAAAAATTTTTAATTTTAAAAAAATTAAAAAATTTTTTAAAAATTAAAAAAATAAAAATAAACTTAAAAAACTTTAAAATTTTTTTAAAATTAAAAATTTAAAAAATTTAAAAAAAAAAAAAAAAAAATTTAATTTTAAATTTTAAAATTTAAAAACATTTTTAAATAAAATAAATTTTTTACTAAAAAGAAAAAATTTTTAAAAAAAAATTAAAAAAATTTTTTAAAAAACTTTTTAAAAAAAAAAAAAAAAAAAAATTTTTTAAAATAAAAAAAAAAATTTTAAAAAAATAAAAAAATTTTTAATAAAAAATAAATAAAAAAAAAAAATTAAAAAAATTAAAAAATTTAAAAAAAATTTTTTAAAAAAAAAAATTAATTTTTTAAAAATTTTTAAAAAAAATTTAAAAAAAAAAAAAAAAAAAAAAAAATTTTTTTAAAATAAAAAAAAAAATTTATAAAAAAAATTAAAAAAATTTAAAAATTTTAAAATTTTAAAATTAAATTAAAAAAAAAAGGGTTTAAAAATTTAAAAAAAAAAAAAAAAATTTTTAAATTTTAAAAAAAAAATTTTAAAAAAAAAAAATTAAAAAAAAAAAAAAATAAAAAAAAATTTTTTAAAAAATTTTTAAAAAAATTTTTTTAAAAAAATTTAAAAAATAAAAAAAAAAATAATAAAAAAAACTTAATAAAACTAAAAAAAAAAAATTAAAATTTAAAAAATTTTTTTAAAATTAAAAATTTAAAAAAAAAATTAAATTTTTTTTAAAAAAATTTTTAAATTTTAAAAAAAAAAAAATTTTTAAAAAAAAAAAAAATTTTTTTAAAAAAAAAAAAAAATTTTAAAAAAAACTTAATAAAAAAAAATTTAAAATAAAAAATAAATAAAAAATAAAAAAAAAAATTTAAAAAAAAAAATTTAAATTAAATAATTTAAAAAAAAATTTAAATTAAAAATAAAAAAAAAAAAATTTTAAAAAAAATAATTTAAAAAAAAAAAGCAAATAGCTTAAAAACATTAAACAAAACATTATTAAGCATAAAAAATAAAAAAAAAAAATGTAAATATTGCAATCAATTAAAGCTTTTTAAAAACAAAAAAAACAAAAACTTAAACATTATAAAAAAAAATTCAAAAGAAAAAAAACCCCCCCAAAAAAAAAAAAATAAAAAAAAACCCTTTTAAAAAAAAAAAACATTTTTTCTTTCAAAATAAACCGGTAAAAAAACAAAACTAAACAAAATTAAAAGGGAAAAACCCCTTTTTTTACAAAAATTTAAAAAGCAAAACTTTTTATTGAAAAACAAAAAAAACCCCCCCCAAAAAAAAAAAAAAATTTTTTTTCTTTCCCCCCCCCAAAAACATTAAAAGCATTAAAGATTAAAATTTTTTTAAACATTTAAAAAAAAAAATATAAAATTTTCTTTTCTTTAAAACAAATTTTTAACAAAAAAAAAAAAACAAAAAACAATAAACAAATTTTCATTTAAAAAAAAAAATCATTTTACATTAAAAAGCAAATAAAAATTTAAAAAGCTAAAAAAATTTTAAAAAGCATTTAATTTTAAAAACCCGGGTTATTACCATTAAAAGGTTTATTAAGCAAAACCCCTTTTCAAATTTCATTTTCAAATAACCAAAAACCAAAAACAAAAACTTTAAAAACAAACAAACCAAATCATTTATCAAATTTCATAAAAAAAAAGGAATTCAAATTTTAAACAAAAAAAAAAAGCATTAAAATTTTTATTGCTTTGAAATAAAACAATTCAAAAACCCCCAAAAAAATTTTGCAAAGCAAAAACAAAATTTTAAACCCTTTTTTTTAATTTTTTTAAATTTTTTTTAAAAATTTTTTTTATTTTTAAAATTTTTTTTTTTGTTTTTTTTTTTAAAAAAAAAAAAATTTTTTCCCGGGCCCCCCAAACCAAAAATTTTTCCCCCTTTTTTTTTTTTTAAAATTTTTTTTTTTTTTTAAAAATTTTTTAAAATTTTTTAATTTTTTTAATTTTTTTTTTTTTTTTTTAATTTTTTTAAAACCAGTTTCCCTTTTTTTGGCCCCCCAACTACTTATTAAAAAAAAAAGAATTTTTTTTTTTTAAAAATTTTTTTTTAATTTTTTTTTAAACTTTTTTTAATTTTTTTTTTTTTTTTATTTTAAATTTTTGGGGAACGCATTCCACAGGGTTCCCCCGGGCTGTTTTTAACATTAAAAATTTTTTAAAATTTTTTTTTTTAAAATTTTTAAAAAATTTTTTTTTTTTTTTTAAAAAATTATTTTTTTTTTTTTTTAAAAAGCAACCATTCCATTCATCCCAAAGGGGAAAAAAAAAATTTTTAAAAATTTTTTTAAATTTTTTTTTTTTTTTTAATTTTTTTTTATTTTTTTAAATTTTTTAAATTTTTTTTTTTTTTAAAATTTTCGAACCAGCCCCACCCTCCCCACTATCAACAAATTTTTTTTTTTTAAAAAAAAATTTTTTTTTTAAAATTTTTTTTTTTTTTTTTAAACTTTTTAAATTTTTTTTTTTTTTTTTTTAAATTTACTGAACCATTCCAAGGGCCCCTTCCCCCAAAAAAATTTTCGGGGGGCCAAATCCGCCACCGTTTTTTTTCCCCGGGCCCTAAAACCCCCACCCAACACCATCGTCAGGGCCCATTTTTAAACCCCCCCAACAAAAAATAACCCCCCAAAAATTCAACGGGGGCCTTTTGGGCCACCACCCTTTTTTCCAAAACGCACACACCCAATCCCCCCCAGGGGGGCACCCAACATTGAACCACCACCCAAACACACCCCAAAATCAACTGTTCCCCCAAAAAAAAAAAAAAAAAAAAAGGGGGCCAAAAAAAACCCCAAAACCCCCCGGAAAAACAAGGGGAAAAAAAAAAACCCAAAAAACTAAAAAACCCCAGGGATTATCCCCCCTCAGAAAACCCCGAGTCCTTGAGGAAAATATTTTCCCCAAAAAAAAAAAAAAAGGACCAAAAAAAACAAAAAAAACCAAAAAACCCCCCCAAAAAAAAAAAAACCCAAAAAAAAAAACCCCCCCGGGGGGGGAAAAACCCCCACGGGGGAACAAATCCAAAAAAAAAAACAAAAAAAAAGGGGGCACCGGGGTTTCTATTTGTCGGCCCAAAATCGCGACACACCGCAAGCATCCTATGGGCGTCAGGGTTTTGGGATTGAACCCGACCAATCAAAATCGAGCTGACTCCCCAAGACATGCATTAGCGGTGGTGGGCGATTTATGGCCGACCACCTGGTCATTTTCGGCCGAAAAAAATCGCGGACACACCGCAATGCAACCTCTATGGGCAGTCAGCCCGATTTCGATTGAAGGGCGACCATCAGAATTCGACTGACTTGCCCATAGAGAGCATTAGCGGTGTGCCCCCGGATTTTAGGGCCCCGGGGGGGAAAAAATAAAAAGGGGGGGGGCGGCCCCATAAAAATCCCCGGGCACCCCCCGGAAATGTATGTCAAGGGGGAAAAAAGGCGGACCTGAATGAAAACTAAATGGGGGCCTTTTCTTTGGCTGGGGGCTTTATCCAGCACCAATCAGAAGACGGCGGAGATCTCATTGAGGTAGAATGGGGATTTTCCTCCTTTCTATCTTAATAAAAGGGAAGAGGACGGGAGGTGGAATTTTCGAAAAGAAGCCAAAACCCCCCCGGGGCCGAACAAGGGGGGAAATTGCGGAAAGAAGAGAAAAACCCCCCCCGGGCCGGAGGAAGAGGACGCCTGGCCGGACGGAGGATGGGACGGACTCGACGGACGATAAATGACTTAAAGGCTTTTAAAGGGGTGATGGACGGGGGTTTGGGGTGTAGGGCCTTAGGAGAGCGGCGTTAGGTTAGGGGACGGCGGGGTTTTGGGGTTTGGGTTTTACGACAGGGGCAGGGGACAGCGGCGGGGGCTTAGGGGGGGACGGGGGGGGCCTAGGGGGTAGGACTTAGGGGAGAGGCGGGGGGTTTGGGGTATCGGCGGCGGCTTTGAAAGGGGGGCGAGCGGGGTTTTTTTGTAAAGGGGGCTTAGGGGGGATCGGGGCGGGTTTGGGGGTGCGAGTCGGGGGGTTTGGGGGTCGGGCTGCGCGGGGTTTCGGGGGCGGGTTTGGGTGGGCGAGCGGGGTTAGGGGGTCGGGCTGCGCGGGGTTTAGGGGTTTTGGGGGGGCGGTGCCTTTGGGGGGGAGGGGGCATGGCGGGGGGACGGCGGGGCCTAGGGGGGGAGGGGGGGCGATGGCTTAGGGGTAGACGGGGGGGATTAGGGGTACGGGGCGGGTTTTGGGTGCTGCGGGTCGGGGGGTTGGGTGTCGGGGCTGCTGCGGTGCTTAGGGGTAGGGTTTAAAGGTAGGGGCGGCGAGGGAGGGGAGAGGGGGGGGGACTTTAGGGGGACGGGGGCGGCTTTTTGGAAGGGGTGCGGGGGGTCGGGTTTAGGTGGTCGGGGGTTTGTGGGGGCTTAGGGGGGGGTGGCTTAGGGGGGTTAGGGCTTAGGTAGGGGGGGGCGGGGGGTTCTTTAGGAGGAAGGGGGGAGCTAGGGGTATGGGGCGGCCCGGGCTAGGGTGTGGGTGCGACGGGGTTAGGGGGTACGGCGGGGGTCGGGGTTGGGGTGTGGGGGTGGGGGCGTGGTTTGGGGGATAGGCGGGCGAGCAAAAGGGGGAAAGGGCGGGCTGGGCTTTTAGGGTGTGGGGGGTGCGAGGGGGGGTTAGGGGGTATCCGGGGGGCGGGCTTAGGGTGTAGGGGGGGGGGGCGGGGGTCCCTTAGGGGATAGGGGGCGGAGCTTAGGGGTATCGGGGGGTGGGGGCTTAAGGGTGTAGGGGTGCGAGGGGGGTTTAGGGGGTATCCGGGGGGTCGGGGCTTAGGGTGAGGGGGCGGGGGTGCCTTAGGGGATAGGCGGGGACTTAGGGGTATGGGCGGGTGGGGCTTAGGGTGTAGGGTGCGAGGGGGGTTAGGGGGTATCCGCGGGGTGGGGGGCTTAGGTGTGGGGTTTTGCGGCGGTCCCTTAGGGATAGGGGGCGGAGCTTAGGGGGTATCGGCGGGGTGGGGGCTTAGGGGTAGATAGAGACTATGGGGTTCTGTGGGGGCGGCAGGGCTGTAGGTACAGCGGATTATACTACATCCCATGGCGCTTAGGGGGCCCAGGACGTAGTATACTATACGGTGAGAAGTAGGGCTTCTGTGGCGCGGCGGGGGCTGTAGTTTAAGGCAGGGAAAACAAAATCCCAGGGCGCTATGGGGATGGGATTTGAAGAAAACTAACGGTGACACTAAAGGAGTATGGGCTTCGGTTTCGGTGGCTTGGTTTTTAGGTGACGACCGCAAGCCCGCCGCGGGCATTGCTTTCGGGGCTGAAAAACGACTCGCAATGCCCCTTTGCGGAAAAGGGGCTTCCCGGATCGCCGGGGCCGCGTAGGGGCCCCACGGAAAAGACCAGGAGAAGCGCTTCCTCGCCCTCCCCAAAGCCACCGAAGCAGCGCCCGCCCGAGGGAAGTCGTTTTCGGCAATTATATAAAGACGTTTCAAACCAAAACCAAGAACCCCGGGAGGGGGGTTTTTCCCAAAAAGGTCTGCTCCCTCCCTGTGGTGTCGCCCCTTTCCCTCTTTTCCTCCCCTTGGGGCACCGCCTCCCGGGCCTTTCCCCCTCCATTACAGAGCTTTGTCAGCTCGCTACAACTAGACTGCTGTTATAGGAGACCCCACAGTAAAAAATCTAGCAGGGGGACGTAGCAAAAAACAGCAAACAAAGCACTGCCCCCACGAAACATTCTTGAGCTGAGCATTTTTCACTTTTTTTTCTGTACCCAGCAGCATTGCTCCGTCCTCAGCCCCGGTCTAAAGCACAAACCAACTCTCTGCACTGCTGACACTCAGCCAAGCGAAAAAGTACCAGGGCATGCTTTTTTCTGCTCCCCGATCCCCTGCAAATTTACTACTGGGGGAGGTCTCCTATAACACAACTCTATGTTGAAAGCAAGCTGACAAGCTCACTCTGTAGTGCAGAGGTGGCCCTGGGGGAGGGCACAGAGAGCAGAGAGGGAATGACTGACACCATAAGGAGGGAAAGACGCTTAAAAAAACCCCGCCCCCGGTTTTGGTCTTTTTTAAACAGTTATATAAAGTCTTTATTTCAGGACTAAAGGGGAGCAAAAATGCAAAAAGACACCTTGCAGACTGCAGCCTTATGCGGGCAGAAGGGTGGCTATGGTATTTTAAAAGGGGGGGTTACAGGTTCGTTTTAAAAAAGCCAGTACGGAGGAAACAGGATCATTGCATTCGGGAAACCCGGGAAAGAGGGGGTAGGACAGGGGGAAAATGATGGAGGGAAAAATGTGTTGATTACGGGGAGAGAAAAAAACAAAAAAAAACAGAAAGAAAACCAACTTTCAAAAGATTTATATGATATAGACCCTAGTAAAAAGGCCCGAAGCAATCGCATCGGGAGCACGGTGACAACAAGAGGGGGCGAGCCTTTGCACGGGGGCCCGCAGCTGTCACTTCACCCTGCGTCTGTCCCCTGCGGGTGATTTTTGCCCCTCCCCGGTCTCGCCCCCCTCCCTGGCGTCTAAGTACGGCAGAGGATGGTGGGATGAGGAACTGGCGCATTCCCTTGTTCACCCGCCCAGGGGGGATTTAGGTGGCGAGGGAGCGTAAGCCGCTGCAGGCTGATGGGGGTGATGCGGGCGAGTGGGGTGAGTCAGGCTGAGTAGTGGGTGGTGAGTACGGGGGGTGCGCGGGAATGGGGTGCGGTTTTAGTGATGTGGAGTAAACCCTTGGTGTAGGGTGAATAGTGAGGGCTGGGGGGGGGGCAGTAACCATGGGAAGGCTGATGACCGGGGATTGATATGCGAAGCTAAAAGAAATGCTGGGGCAGATGCGGAAGATGAGTGGTGGGGCCAAGTGCGGGATAGTGAGCGGGGGACAGTGATGCAGGGGGAGTGAGTGTGGGG